>NW_019280717.1:686348-874840 GCF_000648695.1 Onthophagus taurus
TTTTTTTTCTCGGAAACCGTAATACATTACGGTGTTTGGATGGTTGATTTCAATCGCTAAAGGCATCCTCTAAATCATCCTAAAATTTCATCAATTTTGGAGGTGCCCAACGGGGTCAAATTCACCCCTAAAGTCCCATCCGCGGTTTATAAGAATGATTTTTTTTCTCGAAAACCGTTAGGGCTTACGGTGTTTTGAAAATTGATAAAAATACTTAGAACTGTGTTCTATTATGTGGTAGAATTTGGTTTAATTCGAAGGTGCCCATCAGGGCGAAAACATCCCTTTTTCGGGGGTGGGGGTTGAAACAAATTTTTTTTACCAAATGGGGGTGGTAAGCTGTTCTTGAGGGTAAGAGTGACCTCTGTGTGAAATTTGGTTACCCAAATCGTATTAGTTACGGAATTATTAATGTTTTAAGTTTATTGCTGGGATTTATGGATAACTTCACACCAGTACAATAGATACTAGTTCCTTTTAGAGACTACAAATATTCAAAATAGTTTGATTGTTTTGGAGTCCAGTCCTAGTTTGGAGTTTTGGGTTTCCAGTTAGGGACAATAGTAAACATGAGATTTTCTAAACAAAATGTTTATTCAGAGAGAAGATAATTGTATTTGATACTGAATCCTTTTGATAATTAAGTGCAGTTAACTTTTACTAAACATTATGCTGAATCCAGCAAAGTTTGCCATTTTTTTTAGAGACAACTACTGGAATCTTGGTAGTTTGAAAATAATATCCATGGCAACACTCTACAGCAAATTCTATTATCATAAAATAAATTTCACGAATAATAACTTTGAAAATCGTTCAAACATGGATAAAGGACTAACCGAGTAGGTGTAGCAACGAAACCAACACACGTTACATTAAGTACCCGGTAATCATCTCGAACCCCTCTTGTAAAAATCCTCGGTTCTTGAGGTGGTGTATATCGAATACTTCTTTATGATAATCCCTTCTATACCTATTAAATACTCTTTTCACTTGGTTATTGATGTCAAGAATTGAGAACCGTGTTCATGGGCATATATTTACAGAAAACATGATCATAAAAGTACATATGGTTTAGATCAGCTAATCAGCGCTTTTTTCTGAATATAGAAATAGTGATGTCGTTGATTTCTAACGTAATCTTTGAATCTTTGAATAAACATGACCTGATGATAACCAATAAAATTCATCGACCATGAAAGATGGGAAATATGCGACATTGTGCACATGTTTTGTTTTCCCAGATTTAAAAATAATCTAATTCTCACTCATACATGCACCTTCTACTTGAATATGCTTCAACTGCACCGCATAAATTTCTCTAATGTTGATATTTATCTGCTATTTATACTGCTCTCATCGTGGTGCACCCTGGATAACGCCAAATTGGCTTGCAAATCAGTCAGAAAGGTTCTCCTGACCACGCAAGGCATAAGCAAACATACAAGCTGTAAACCATGACTTTAAGCAAACTAAAAAGTCTTCTTAAGGACTTTTTGACAAGAAATCCCTCAACTTCTGTTCGTATTTGCATAATAAACATAGAGAGCATTATCTACTCTAAAAGCCACTGTTTATCAAGACTGTTGAAGAAAAAAATCTTGATCTGGTCGTAATTCAGCAAACACATTGCAACTCGGAAGACCAACGGTGGAAAATGAGGATAATTGCAGGATACGAACTACTCAACTAACATTAGATACGAAATAGAAAATGCTTCTCCCATTTCTACCACTTCAGGTAATGAAATGCGTAGTGTTGTAGTCAAAATTGGAAACTTAAGCGTATCCAATGTTTATAAACCAACAAGTGGTTGATGGCCAACCGCACTGATCCAAATACAATAGCACCGTCCAGTATATACTTTAATAGCCACCTTAAGCAGTGGAAATATCGAGACTGTGATGTTAATGGCGAGTCCTTGGTGAAATGGTCTGAAAATGAATATCTTAAATTCATATCTGATGCTAAAGGCCACTGTAATCTCAGATTCGCACCTTGGAGGATGGAATATAATTCTGACCTATGTTTCATCTCAACTAATAACAAAAGTCGACCGCTGGCGACAACTCAAAAAGTTCCTCTGCAATTTCCCCCACAGCCACCCTCATCCTGTTACAATAGAGACAGGTAACCAAATTCCACTTGTTACGGATGGAATTTTAAAAATGCTGAGTGAGAGAAATTTTCTAGAGACCTTGATAAGTACACAGTATATATAACAGAGAGTACTCTCACTCGGTTTGGCGGGAAGATATACGCAGCCCTCATTACGCAGGCGAGCGGCCATTACGCTGGTTTAAATCTTGCTAATCGCCAGTGTGTCTGTGAGGTTTGGTTTTGTGCAGAGCCGTAACGAGAAGTGTAAAGATTAAAATAAAATCAAACATTATAAATAATGATGTTATTAGTTATATAGTATATAACTCAATAACTAATGTTTTTATCAGTTCAGAAATTTAATTGCGAATAACTTTTTTAATTTGTGTTTTATGCCAGCATAATGGCTTCGAGGTCATTGAAAATCAATTCGCCACATCAAACGTGCCGCCACTGAGTGAGAGTACTGTCTGTTATATATGTAATGGCTGTGATAAGTACCTAAACTGGATATCACCAAACAGCAAAAACTACGGTAGATTCCTAGATCTTCAGAGGATATCGGAGAGAATATGTACCAGGATGGTGTGAAAATATCGATAACCTTCCTTGAGACAAGCGACCAAGAGGTGGTGGATGAGCTTCTCCACAGCTTTGACGTTGTAAGGCAACAGAAATAGTTGAGGACTTTAGAAAACCTAAACCTCCAGACTTCAAACAGCCAAACATGGACTATGCTTGAAAAAATTTGTGCGGATCGCCTTCCCAAAGACAAAAAGGAAACATCTCTCCAAATACCGTTGCCTCCCACATAGCAGCAACGTTTAGTACACCAAAAGACAAAGTATATACAATCAAAATAAAAGAGGAATTCACGAACCTCAAAAAGTTGGGACAGTGCTGAGGGAAATCACGCCAGGAAAGACTAAGAATAAATAGCGAGAAATATGCTAAATTTTGGCTGGCCAGATTCTTCACTGATATAATCCAGACCGGTTACCTTCCGAGAAAATCCAAACAACCAAAGGAAATAGCCATGCCAAAATCAGGAAAAGCAGCACTCTCACCTAAGGATCTCTAGCTTTGTAAGCTAGATTCAGTTAATTACTTTATGATTGTAGTAACTCTGCTTAGGTTAGAGCACAATTACTTTTTGAATATGAATCACAAATAGATGTAACAATGAAACAGAAATAAAATTAAAAAAGAAGCGAGAGTTAGAGTAATTGAACTGAACACCGCAAGCACTTCGAAAAAAAATCAATTACGGTTAAGAAAACGACAAGGTTGAAATGAACTACTACGTAGTAACTTTCGTTTAAGTGATTACCGGTAGTAATCGATGAAAACGTTCGTTTGAGGGACAGTTAATGAACTGGTGATTAAATTGATACTGGATAGAATCAATTCTATCCTTAACTAAACCCACACCACATATTGGAAATAAATCGTAATAGATATTTAGGCTGTTAAGGATTTCTTCCGCCTCGTCAATTTCGAATCGCTCATTTATTATCAGGAATCTATTAGATTTTATTTAAATCTTTTTGATTTTTATATCAACGAAAATAACTTAAAACAATTCAAACATACGTGAACACATATCAAAATGGAATGATCAACTTCAAAATAATTGAACCTTAAAGTGGCATTTAGTATTTACGTGAAAATAACTGTCCGTTATCGTTAAGAATTGTGATAAAAGACGAGAGGCCATAATAAAAAAAAACACTGATGATGGTCATAGTTCGGACCTTCATCAGTGATATGATCTAATACCTTTCAGAACATAGGATATACAGTTTCTGCAAATATATGCAGCTGAAATAAGAGCCGAAACATCAACAACCAAACAAGTCATGACAGTCATAGAGATGATAACCCTAAGAACTATTACCTGCTTAAGCCTTCGTGACAGGATAAGAAGTGAAATCTACGAGGAAAAGGATGTGGTTAGATGGACAAGATCGAGGAGAAGATACTGAGGGGATTATGTTGAACTTGGAAGGATGGATGAGGAAAAATTGGCAAAGAAAATCCAAACGCAAAAACCAGACTCCAGGTGACTCCCAGAAACTCCACATAAACGCTGGCATGAGAGTTGGACGTTATCATCACAAGACAATAACACATAGGAACGGAAGTAGGAAGGGGAAAGAGGAGAGAAGAGGAAGGAAGAGGAGAAATAAAAAAAATAGGGCTACTCAAGGGCTACAGCAAGAAGAAGATGAGAATTGTCCATGTTTGTGCATGGATCCAATAGTATCCCAGACTATTGCATGAAATGCAACGATTATCCTGCCTGCAGATTATAATATTTGCTAGTTAGTAGTAGTAGATTGACACCCATAATCGCGATGAACGTGCAGATACTAGATTTTCTTCTTATCAAGGAGGTGGGGTGTGTTCAATAGTAAGCAAAATATAAATACCGGTGAGAGTCAAAGCGACTTCTGAAGATGCACACATTATATCAAACCTTCTTTTCGTCCTGGACATTCAAAATTAATTGCTATTAACTTTGCGAATAATGTGATAAATAACTCTAATGAAGTTGATAACAGCACTACTACCTTACCAACGTTGTTCATCCAATTCATCTTATATTTTGATTTATGACATAGACAAGTGAGACTATTCTTGGAAAAGTAAACCCGGCAATGCACAAATACAGTGATCCTGGGTAAATCAGTCTTTTCGACCTTAACTGAGTAGTCGAAGTTTCGAAAATACATCCTTTGAGTGATACTTACTGATTCTGACAAGGAACATTTGCGATCTAGTATACAACGTCATTAAGAGTCAAATGTCAATATGGAATGGGAGCCTGAGGCTTCAACGAAAAATATTTAAGGAATATGACAAAACCTGCATTTCTTATTTCGCCAGAACCAGAAAAGAAACTATATGCATCAAATGTCAATTCATAAAATTAAATAGCACACCATAATCATTATGTTAAAAAATATAAAACAGCTGAACCGACGATCACATATAATGGAAGGTTATTTGGAGAATATGGAGATTAGATGACTCTGATGACAAGAATGTGGAACTACACAACTGTGATTACACCCATGTGGGCCCATAAATCCATTGTCTGGTGCGTGTCCTAGGTTACTGTATCAAACGCAGATTGTATTGCCTACTGACAACAATCGCGATGAACAAACATGGTAAACCTGCCGTTCTAGCTTGTTTTATAGGGAGTAGTTAATTAATTGAAACTAGGCAGTGAAAACAGATGGGTTCAAAGCGGCTCTTGAGGAGTAGCTGTGGTTAAACAGAGTCTATTCCAAATTCGCGCATATTATACTACTATTATGCCACTAATTCTTTTTTACTTGGAGTTATATGGCTTCGAACTGTAATTGGTGAGAAATTTTGCGTAAAACTGATTCGGACACGGTGTGTTCTATAACTATAAAGTCCATCATACACATGGTGCTATTCTGTCTCAGCTATCCAGAATTGAAACACCTTACAGTTCAGTCTGCACAGAAAAGGAAGCTCTTTGTAACATTAATGCAATATATACAATCATAACTCAACTAATGCAGAAAGCACTACTACTCACCAGTACTTGGTGTAGAAGCAATGCGCTCAGCATTAATCCAAATAAAATCAAAATAGTCTCTCACTCGGAGAAGGAAGCTACAAATAAAAGCACCCTCCATTGAAAGCAGAACTATTAACCTCAAAACAGTTACCCAAGTTAAATACCTAGGGGTAATACTAGACAGTAAACTAAACTGGAACTCACACTTAGATAAGTCGGGGAAAAACGCCTTCATGGCAAACCAGATCTGCCGCAGGCTCCTAGGAAGGAACTGGGGTCTCAAACCACGAATGGCTCATTGAAGCCCTACTCGGTGTCACACCGCTCCATTTATATATACAAAAGGGGAAAGCTTCAAGTGCCTTACCACTGAAAATAGTTTCTTCACTCAAGTTGATGCAGGGCAACCTCAGAGGACACCTCGAAATCCTCAAGGACCCATGTCTAAATCACCCGATTGAAATTAAAACGGACCTTATACCGACAGAATACAATTTCAACCAGCCGTATAAGGTCATATTTAGAAGCAGGGATGATTAGCCAAAGGGTGGCCCTCAACTAAAAAGACTACACCGATGCTTCAAAGACAGTTAGATCCGGAGTAAGTGTGGGTATCAGTGAACCAAATAGCCACATTAAATTGCCCCTCAGCTCGGACATAACAATTTCCCAAGCAGAAGTTCTTGAGATAAACTTCTGCACCGCTGTGAACCTACAGAAAGGACAGAAAGGTGCATCGATAAACATTTTCACAGACAGTTTAAGGCGGCCCTTAAAGGCAATTCAGGCCTACACGTGTGACTCCGCACTGATCAGAAAGTATACCAGCAACCTGAGAGGTGGGTTCCAGGTCACAGCAACATTGAAGGCAATGAGAAGGCGGACAAGCTGGCCAGAGAGGCAGCGAACACGCCCTTCATTGCACCCCAACCTGGTTGTGGACTACAAAAAAGCCACCTAAAACAAATAAACAACAATTGGGGGGTCTCAAAGGTACCCTTACGCTGGAAAGAACTTCTAGGTCACAGACAAGCGAAGACTATGATAACTCCGTCGCAAAACAAAACCAAAGAGGTTTATGAGGATGAAAACTTACAATATAATTTAGCCAAGTTTTAAAGTCATTTGTTAAATCTTAGAAATAAGTTTATAAATTTTATTTAATATTTCTATTTAAAAATGTTTGGCTTGAAAATTAAAAAACACTTTAAGGTTTAATATGTTATATAAATCATATTATACGCGAAATAAATAAAAGAAATATGTAAAAATTGTTGAATAAGTTCAAAATGCGTATAAAAATAGCGTCGGATGTTGAGAAATCGTGCACGTGATAATTATAGAAAACCGTTGTGTGGGGTTCTTGTACAATGTTTTTGTATCAAAGATCGACAGGTTTGAAGAGAAAGTATGTCGTTTCAGTGGAAATTTTACGACTAAACAATCACGTGAAGATTGTGTTTTGCAATGGTACAAAAAACACGTTCTAATGTCCAAAAATATAATTAAATCTTAATCTGATTTCAATTATTTTCAATTAAGGTCATTGAAAATATAACTTTTTTATAAAAAAAATTTAATATTTTTATATTCGTCAGAAACAAAATCTAGTAATTGATTTTTATGAACTCAATTTACTAAAGTACTTTAGACTTAAACTCTCGAAGGTTCAAGATTTTAGGTAAGATATTGAAAGATAAAAATTGATTTAGATTTTTATCACTGATTTCGAAAATCACGATGATATCATTTAAAAGATCCTTATAATTTAAACTATTTTTATCAACTATCTAGATATTATTGATTGATTACTATCAGAATATACATGGTTGAATGGATTTTGGAACAATCGCGACTAAAATTAGCACAAAATGAACATAAATTAGAGCATCATTAAAGTTTTAAAGGTCTTAATTATAATGTTAATTAAAAGAATATACAGAATAAATTAACTTACCGCGTTGCTTCCGGTGTTAAACCCAAGGAAAGATAACTTCCTTAAAGTATTCTTGTTCGCGTTATCACTCATAATTAAAAAAAAAAAAACACCAACAAAATTAAAACAAAAATTTAAACACTTTTAGTTTTGTGTGTCCAGTTCACTTATTTTCTTTTAATTAATGTCCCCGAAATTTGTTTTTCAATTTCTAAACAACTTAAATGTTTTTTTATGGGTAACGACCCAATTCGATTTTTTTTCTGGGCGATCTTCCAAGTCTGGTGATTGCGAATAATATTTGCGTCAACATGGGGTATCCTATGTCCGACGTCGCGACTTTTCCCTTTTCCAGGAAACGAAGAAATCGACGAATGTTGACACCTTGCTTTTCCGTCGCTGTGCCGGAAAAAGCCGGACCGACGAAGAACGGCGATTTAAAGCCTAAAAAAAATTATTTGTTTCACTAATTATTTTGAATATAAACAGTCTTATAAAAATAATTTTTGCGAACTTTTCTCAAACTTTCATAACGATACAATGTGTCGTTTTCGATTTTATTATCGGTATTTATTGTCAGATAAAACCCGTAGACTACTTTTTGTATTGTTATGGATGAGGTTTGTTAAAATTTTTTGATAAGAATAGGAAAAAAAGATAAGAAAAAGTTATAATAATTTATAAAATAATTGTTGTTATGATTGTTTTTAAATTTTCATTACAAATATATAACCTAACAATTATATATGCTAGAAAAGGTTTAACATAAATAACATCGAACGATTTTTTTTGTAAAATTTAATGTTGAGCAACTAATCACCAATTATCAGCAGTGTTGGACAGAATTTTCGGCTTCGACTAAAATTTAACCGAATATTTTAGAGGAAGCAGTAAAAGGAAGTGCGTTTGTTAATTTTTGCGATAACCATTGAGAAACGATTAGCAGCGTTGTGGTATAAATATGTAGAGACGCATTTGTTCTTATATTGTAAACGCACTTTTTGAGGCTTAGAATTTGTAATTGGGTTTTCATAAAATACAAAAACGAAGTGTTCTTCAACCTGTGTTCCGCAACAAACACTTTAGGGGTTCCACGAGTCAATACTATAGTTCTTGACGAAGTTTCTTGTTCGACCAGTTTTTCGCCAACATTAAACCCAACGGATAACAGTGGAGAAGAAAATAAGTCTGGATTAACAAGCCGAAAAAAACGAATGTATGATGAAGACTTACTTGGATTTACTTGGATTGGCGATAAAAATGAGCCAAATGGGTTTTGTGTAATATATGAACAATTAGTGAACAACAGCAGTTTAAATCCTGCAAAGTTAAAGAGTTACTTGGAAATTAAACATCCGCCTTTGAAAGGTAAAAGCAAATATTTTAAAAGAAAATGTATTAAACTAAATCAGAAAAGGAATACCTTTGAAAGGTATGTTCAAAGGCGAAGGCAAACAAGGCGAAGCTTATATGATAGCAGAAAAATGGATTAAACCTTGTGCAAAAGATTTAATCACATCCATGATTGGTGAAAAATTTGCAATCAAAATTGACCTCCCATTATCTGATACGACGATTTCACGACGAATTAAAGACATGTCAGATTTCTGCGAAGCGGAACTAGTGAATGGTTTGAAACACGCTAAAGATGGTTTACTTTACAAATGGAGGAATCTACAGATGTGGCTGGATTAGCAATTTTGTTAATTTTCGTTAAATACATACACGAATCCTCTTTTAAGGAAGATATGCTTTTATGTAAAGCTTTGCCAGTTCAAACAACATGTGAAGAAATATTTAATTTACTTAAACTTTGAAAAATATTCAATTTCTTGGAATTTATGCTACCATATATGTAGTGATGGAGCCAAAGGTATGGTTGGTGTCGTAAAGGGCGTATTAGCACTTCATCGCCATGCTCTCGCTCTTAAACGGATACCAACTGCTCTGCAAGAAGTTCTTAATGACGCTGTTAAATTGGTTAATTTCATCAAATCCAGACCCTTAAATGCCAGGGTATTTACCCTATTGTGTGATGACCTGAAAGCTTACATAAAAATCTCTTTCTTCATACTGATGTAAGATGGTTATTGAAGGGAAAGGTTCTAAACCGATTCTAGGAATTGCTTGATGAACTTCGTATCTTTTTAACTGTGAATTTGCTAGAAAACTTAATGACACTAGTTGGTTTCAAAATTTAGCCAACCTTGCAGACATATTTTAGTACCTGAACGACGTTAATCTTTCACTTCGAGGATCATATACTACAATTTTTAAGGTCGATAGCAAAGTAAATTCGATAAACTTCTAATTCACGCCTTGGGAGGAATGCGTCACCAAAAATAGTACACCATGTTTTGCTAATTTAAACGATTTCTTAGCAACCAATAATATCGTATTCGACCAGAATATTTTCCCCTTACTTGCAATAATTTAAGTTGGGTTGCAAATCATTAAAATAAGTGCAGTGGTGTGGATACTTTCCACACCACAATTAAGGAAAGAGAACAACTTATAGATATACGTACCGACACCACATTAAAATCTACATTTGCACATGATGGCATTAGTCCATTTTGATAAAATTATTGGATGAATATCCGGAAATTTCCAAACGCGCTGTAAAAGAATCGAAACAACCTATCTCTGTGAGAAATCCTTTTCCACATACGTCGCTACAAAAACGAAGTATAGAAATCGACTTGATGCTGAAAATGATATGCGTCTCCAATTAACATCGATTCATCCAGATATTGATAAATTGTGCAGTAATAAACAAGCTCAACAAAGTCTTTATCAATTTATAAGTATTTATCTATTACTATGACATATTTATATTTTATAAGGAAAATTTATCTTTTTGTTTGAATAAACACAAGTTAGTTACTCTTGTATAGAGTTTTTACAACGAAGGCAGAGACGCATCTTGTTCACAACATGTAATTATAATATGACACATCAATCCGTAAAATCAAATCTAGGTGTGTTACTGTACGAAGGGTTCCATAAAAAAATTGTCTCGAAAAAGAGTACCGCGCAATGACAAAGGTTGAAAAACACTGCCTTAAGGTATTAAGACGATTTGTTGTACCTACAAAAAACCTTGCCGCTATCTGCAATCAGAGCTATCATTATTTTTATATCTAAAAACTTTTCATATTTACGGACACTTCTCCTAGACTCACAATACAACAGTATGCCTCAAGAATTCTTATCATAGCCATAGAAATAAATTGCTGCAGAAATTATGTTATTCTGTACTCACTTGTTATAACAAGCAGGATATGCTTTTCGACCAATCATCAGTCAGGGTACTAGAAAGAGAGGAGAAGTAATACTTGATATGTTTAAGGAGCGATGGAGAGATGCGTATCGCTTACCAATCAATACAATTTGGCAATAACGATATCTAACAATCTAAAGTGCCCTAGAGTTGTGAGTCGAAATCTCTGGAAATCAGAAAATATATAAGAAAGAAGTGAAAGCTACCAAAAAATCAATGTTAAGATGAAATAGGTACGAGAACAGCTGCAAAAAGTATGATCAACACAATGGATCAAGATGTTTAGATCATCAGATATTTCCTTTCTATGAGAACAAGGTGTGGAAATTTGATTCTTACGAAATATTTTAAATCAAATTTTTCACGTTTTTAAACGATCCACAAAAATTGTTAACCTTATAGAAAGACAGAAATGTTAGTGTTAAGAAATTACTATTAAAACAAAAAAGTTATTCGTGAAGTTAATATATATGACAACAACTGCAGAAGCTTCCATATATTCACCATGAAGTGTTGGGATTTTCAGAAAATAAAGGTGATGGAGAAAAAATCCATAAGCATTTCCATAAAATTGCACAATAAGAGGGTATGTAGGTAGTTGAAAACGATTTTACCAACATATCGTTTAAATTTATGAGTGGATGCTGAAAAGCACTTAGCTGGATTTTTAACTGCTTCAATTCCGCAGTAGTTTCAATCTATGCCCTGCCAGTCCAACAATTCTTAGTATTTTTCTTTGTAGTTAGAATGCGTGAGGTAATATTGGATGTCAAATATCATTTAGATATTTCTGCAGATTTCGCACAAAATGGATAAAATGAAAATCTATCTTCTGACTAATGAAGATCTACAAAAATTAATCGAAAAGATTTGGACCGACTCCAATTTGGAATCCAAGAGTAAATAAATATTCCGACAAAATACAGAAAAAAGCTTATTATTCATCATCACAAGATGGTGTGTCTCTACCAAAAGAACATGGACAATATCTTAAGCAAGAACCAGCAACAGAAGCCACACCTTTAACATGCCTTAAGATGTATTACTTGCAACTGTTTTGGAGCTGCAATTTGGATATTCACACATATGGCACAAAGCTGAAGGTAGTAAAGGTTTACAAGAGGTTATGTCATGCAGCTTGAACCAGTGCCTTCAGTGATAACTGCGGAGGATAAAATAATAAAAACCTTAATAAAATATTGAATGTATATTGTCCCATTTAAAATAATCGTTCATGAAATGCGATCTCAAAAACGGTTACAACTTAATTTTTTTAAATTCATAGTATATAATACAAAAAGATTAAGTAAAATTAAATAAAATAAAATTATTTCATAAAGAAATGGAGTTTAAGAAATTTCATATATGTTGTAGACCGCAATATATGTTGCGAAAAATAACAATTCAATGTAAATTTTACTATTAGATCAATCTTAGATTTAATGGCACATACAATGAAAAGTATAGTGAGATGTTATCATATAAATCATCCATACCATATGTTCTATTAACAACATCAGTCTGGGGACAACAAAATTACTTAAAATAAACGATTCGAAGAATGAATTCGATTGTGAGAAAGACGTTCAGGATAGATTGGTGACCATGTCGCTAATACACTCAAATATTGCTGTCCTCTGATTGAGTAAACTCCATCATACTGAAAATAAATACTTTAAGAACATTTGATAAAGTCAGTCAAGCATTAGACTTTGATGATACTAGAATGAAATTACTGAAGTAAAGATACCGTATTAAACGCTCAAATAGAAATCTTTAGTCGTCCTCAATATAAAATGTTATTCGCAGATCCTCAACCATTTCAAGACGGTTAATCTAAATATTATTAACGTAATATTAATAATTTAGTTTCAAAATAAGAATATACAACACATAGATATACTTATTTTTAATCGATTGCAGGTGGTCATGAATAATCATGATTTAGCACATCAAAAGCCTTGAAAGCAACACTGCTTCATGCAGTGTTTATCTTAAAATTTATATAACCTTAGTGAATTTTCAGCAATTCGGAAATGTTGAACATTAAGTTAATCAAAATTTCCAATGGACAAGGACCGATCAATAGTTGCTAATCAGTTCTTATCGTATTGTTTATCAGGAATCCTTGATTCTTCCTGAGATTATCATATATCTTGATGTTAATATCTCGCCTATTCTCAAATATCGCCTCTTGTAAAGGTCCATAACACATAACACATATTTTATGTCTCTTAAAAACAGGTTAACCTCACACGAAAGTAGTATTTTAATACAAATTTATTAATTATGAAAAATAATTTTGCATAGAAATCATTAATTTCGCAATTAGAAAGCTATAAAAAGAATATTAAGCGAGTCGATTCATAGATACAACTCATAATTATATAATATTAATAAATAACGAAAATACAAAAAACCGTTAATAAAATCACTCCAATACAAATCGTGAACGAATTCCACTCATAAATTATAATTTTTTAAGAAGGTTATGTAGATATATTGAAATTTGGCTAAGAAATGAGGTTTTAAAGAGCAGGGTGAAATTTGCAAAAAAAAAACTTAAAATCAAAATAAAACGAAAAATGCTAGGTACCAATAACTTTTATCATGGAGGGAAAGTACATAAAACGCTACGCACAGCAACGGCTCCAGCAGCAACCCAATATGATACGTATTTTGTTGAATGACGTGTTTGCTCCTTCTGTTAAAACACATATTGAGGAAAAGAAACTGCCTCTTAAATATGTGCTACTTATGGACAATGCTAATGCTCATCCTCCAAATATTAAAGGAGACCTTGATCCTGTATACAACATCATTAAGATCAAATTTCTGTCACGTAACACCATACCCCTATTACAGTCAATGGATGAGCAAGTAATTTCAAACTTTAAGAAGATATATCCGAAAGCTCTTTTTTCACGCTGTTTCCAGGTGACTAATGATACAGATTGATCCAGCACGATTTCTGGAATAATCATTTTAATATTATCCACTGCATAAATTTCATTGATAAAGCCTGGAACAATATCTTTTGCCGTACATTGCCGCCAGCATGAAGAAAACTTTGGCCAACTTCTGTGCGTGACAGATATTTTAAAGACTTTGTGGAGGAGGCAGATATGGTACAAAACATGTAAACATTAGCAAAAGAATTTGAGAAGGAATTGCAACTTGAGCAGGTAAAAGCTGTGGAGGAAGAGCATTCAGCAGAAGAACATGACGTGCCAGATACTTTAACTGTTAAAATAAAAGGATATTTGCAGTAAGTGGAAGAATGTGCAGACTTTTATTGAAAAACATCACCTGGACAAAACAATTAACAATACCAGAGTAGTAGAAATTTTAAATGATATTGTAATGGCACATTTTCGTCAAATTCTCCAGCAAAGAACAAGGCAAATTTCTTTGGATCGTTATTTTTCGAAGGAGAAATCTTTGTATATATGTTTGTTATATAATTATTACATATATAGTGTCATGTTTATGCACAATTACATAAACTACTTTTTTCCCTTTCTGTATTATTTCAACACATAAAACCATAACTTGTTAAAAAAAATTCCAAGACCAAAATCCTATTACTACATTGTTTGAATTTACAATTGCAATAAGAAAAATTGTATATTAAGTACAACTTAACTAATATAGATTATTAACATGGTTTAAAGTTATAACAAAAAAACATGACCCGGTTCATTTTACATCACAACAAAATTCAAAAGTAAATATTTTATGAATGTTAATTAATAACCCTATACAGTGATTTCAGCTTATAATTAACCCTTACGGACTACAATAAGCGGAAGTTCACTGTAAAGGGGTTCATTATAAGTGGATATTATTGTATTCTTATCAATATTATTAGTAATGGTAAAGTAAGTAATTGTAAGTGTAAACTGATTTCTTTAAGGATGTGTAGTCCATTAATAATTTACCTTAATTATTACAAAAATGCCTGAAAAAATTAAAAGCATGCGTAAGATGTTATTTTTGATGTTAACATGATATATGATATAAGAAGCAATTAACTCTTTTATTAGAAGTAAATAAAAATATTTTACAATGAAGTAATAAAAATTTATCGACCCAAAAAATTCCTATCTTTACATTAAATTAATGAATTTTTACGAATGTTTACGAACAGGTGTATAGAGTTCGAGACAAATATAACATGTCCAACACTATTCAAGCCAAGAAATTTACGTTAATTTAAAGAACAAGTGCTCCTTTTCTCAGCTATAACTTAATTTTAAACAATGCTTACGACAACGTTTATGCATACGTTTTTTATAAAAAGACTTAAATAGAAAAAGATTTACCCTGGGTAAAAAATATTACGAGTTAAAAAAAAATTGAAAGATCAATAATAATACTCGTTATAGTAAACACATTTTATTTATTAGATTTTTGATCAAAATCAGAAGAGATGCTCATAAATACATCAATGAACATCAACACTTTTACGCAATCGTATCAGATAGAAATCGTTTTGAGGCGATAAAATGATAAATATCAATCAGATTTTATATCTGTCACGTTTTAAACATCAATTTTTTACGACATATTAAAACACACATCTTAAATTTTTTTATTTCAAAAAATTTACTATTCAATTAATTAATTTTTAATAATATTTTTTTTATATAATCAATAATTCTTTTTACGATTTTTCTTCTTAATTGTTCTAACTAATTTGTAATTAAAAAAAAAATAATCAATTATTTACCACTTCTTCGTGTGTACGTTCACGGTCGCCAGCAAGTCCACAACTAACCGGTTACACGTGATGTCGCGCTTATATAAATACAACTTAAATCCAATTTTAAAAATCCTTTAATGTGGACCGTAAATTACAACTCACGAATGTGTATATTTGCCAAATAGGAGAAACCCTTATGTGTAGCTTCTATTCTCACTGTGTTGTATCAACGTATAATCGAGCCTCTGATACTGGAGAAACCGATTCTATTCTTGTAAACATTTGGATTAGATACGCAAATTTCGTTTTGTTAACATTAATTCGTACATTCAACAATGAACCTTGTAGTAGCAATTCAACTATTTACAGATTATATTTAAATTAATATAAAACATAAACTCTAATTACACCACTAGTTATATAAATAATCTTTAAAACGTATTATTTATAATCATCAAAAGAATTACAGTCGCACATTTTTAAGATTGGCCTAATTTTCATGGTGGGAGTGTTACTTTGGCATTAATGACATTTTAATGATTGCTCATAATTATTTAGTGATATTTAGTCGATTTTGCGTTAAGGTGTTAAAGTTATACATATTTTTTTTTTAACATAAACATGTTAACCCCATTTTACTTTATAACAATTTGGTGAGGTTTCCGTTATAATGATATCTGTGACAATTTAAAATTTATATCTAAATATATTACTCAAAAAGTCTTACTACAATCTATGATATTTCGAGAAATAATCAAAAAACTCTTAAATATGGTTGCCAACTTAATTTTTTGCTAAAACAGAAATGAGATGAAATCTAACTCTATTTAAATAGGATGACAAAAAGATATAAAGCAATAGGAATAAGAAGAACATAAAAGGCAAGAAGCAAGAACAGAAAGAAGAGAGACTCAAGCCAGAAAAAATCTCAAGAAACACCATTACATACATGCAAAAACTAGCAAGAAAAATATATCAGCTCAGATTTATGAATGATATCATCCATACACATACATAAATGCTCATGTAATCTCCTACACTAACTTATGTCAAAGCAAATTACCTAATGTAGTACAAGAAAAACTTTACTCTTCCTACATCAGCATAGCAAAATATCCTGGTTCAAAATACTAAATTAGCCTTACAGTACTTTCTCAATATTCACTACACTATTTGTTCGTACGGTGATACCACTATAGATTAATTTGAGACATATTTCGGGAATGTTTTGTGTAAACGCGCCTTTGTGTAATACAGAGACCGAGCAAGAAGCAAATAGTAATACCGAGAATGTGCCTCTAGTAATAAAACGTCAGGAGTGAAACTATATGGAAAAAATGCCCAATCCATAACTGATTCTAGATCTTTTTCTTCAAAGATATTTTGGGCATAATTGTTGAAAATATAAACAAAAGAATAGTAAGCAGTAAGAAAACACCGACTTGGTTGAAATAAAGGCACTTTTGGGTTTACATTATCTAGCTGGATGTTTGAAAAGTCACAGATTGAACACCGCCTATTTGTGGATTAGAGATAGAAGTGGAGTTGAGATATTTCGGGTAACAATGCCTTAACAAAGGTTTTCTTCTGTACTTATCCATATTCGATTTGATGACTTGAATACCAGAGATGATAAAAATTGTCAACAATTGTAAGAATGCTCGACGAAGAACCATCGACGAGAAGCTTGAGAGATATCGATAAGCTTGTAAGATGTGCTTTTAAGTCGTATATTCCAAAAAAATATGCCTAAAAATATTTGCATTTGTTGATGCCAAAACAAGATATACTCTAGATTCTCGCCAGCATTGTTCTGGGATTGATAGCATCAATATCTGGTACATCTAAAAACATAATTTGCGATAATTGGTTCATATCTTTTGATCGTGTAACTACTCTTTATGAAAATCACAACATCACATATTTAGGCACAGTCAAAAGAAACAGACTCTAGGGTTTGTGAATATAAGACAACATCCTGTATAGTCTAGTATGTTTGGATTCCAACAAAATGCTACAAAATAGCATAGTGTTATAAGTAAGAAAAAAGTATAAAAATGTCATTCTGGGCTCATGTAGGAAGATCAACAAGAGATATGAGCAAGCCCGAAATTGTTATCTTCTATAATTTCACCAAGGATGGAGTGGACAATATGATGAGCTCTGCATCACCTATAATGTGGCTCGGAATACCAAAACATGGTCTATAATAATTTTTTATGCCCTTATGAATATGGTAGGCATTACATATTCTCAAATCATTTAGACCTTGAATAATCGGCAGGGTAATATACTTCAAAGAATATATCTGAAACGATTAGCAGTTGAACTTGTAGACCTGCTAAATGTCGTTCAATGATAGTAATTATTTCATCTGAAATCAATCAGAGGCGTCAAAAAACAGAAAAAACAGAAACACCAGTTACTAGAATTTGTATCATTTGTAAAAAACAATGTTTACAAATAATAGCGTAGGTGTCGAAAACTCCTTTGTGGTACGTTTGTTTTTTATATTATTCAGAAGTAATATTTTTTCTAAATATGAAGCAATAAATAAATTTAAATCAAATTAAGTTCAATGTCAAAACCAATCACCAAAATACCAAAATAATTACAAATTTAGTAAGATTAAGTTCTGGAAATTGGGCCGTCACTTATTTTACGCAAAAGGGCGCCATTTCTGCAGGGTTCAAGAAGAACCAGCACTTAATTCAGAATACCCAAACATTAAAGTTTCGTGTCTTTTCCTAAATAAGTCGCACACCATTTTATTGCTGTCAAGCTAAAACGGCATAAACGCCAAAATGGCTTTTTACTTAACTACACCGTTGAACAAGATTTTTAAACCTGCATCCAACAGTTAAAGCGACATAACCGCAATCAATCTATAACCGCTACAATATTGGTATAAAGTTTGCGCAAATGTGACGCAATAAAATTTTTTTTTGTTTTATGAAAATCAAATAAATGTCATTTATGCTGTTTTGGCTTGATAGCGTCGATTTATTAGTATATGTATATATATAAATACGAATCAGCTGTTCGATTACCACCGAAAATCATCACGGACTTAGAGACCATTACGAACCTTCACTCATTTTCTGCAAGCAACGCTAAGAAACCTCAACTCTGGAATAATGAAGTATCGTGTTGACCAACATATAGGTCCTCCAAAACATCTATAAAACTGTTGATATATATTGTACAATTTCTGGGTCCAAATATCGAACCATGCAGCACTCCAGACAACACCACGTGAACTATCAAAATTATAAAAGAGCTTAACTTAGCCCTAATCTAAACGAAAAAATACGAAGCGAGAAGTATATTTGCAAACCATATCAAATAAAATTTTTTCAATAGCTGCCAGAGGGTTGGGAGTGTCCTGGGGTCTGGACAGATAAAACATTAACAATGTAACTGTTTCAATAATCTATAGCTAGAACTTTTTCAAATACTTTTGACATATCAAGTAAGGTGCTAATTAATCCAAGATACATATAGATGCATATAAAATTAACTATGGTCTAGATAACGTTTATAAATTCGCTAACATTCATTATTCCTTGGTGCTAAGACAAGATACATAACCTCCAAGAATATAGATTGGATTATTACTAATTATATTAGGCATTATACTTAGAGGAAGGTAATAGACAGGTTACGGCAAAATGTTGATTTTGAATTTAAAGTTAACAGGAAGAGTAGGACGCTTATGTGATAATTGTAATTTACACTTCATCTAAAGGATTTTTAATGAATTATACGCTTTTTATGTAAAACTAAACATTACGTAACACAGCCAGTGACTCATAAATCAATTCTGTCAACCGTACATCACTATAATACGTTCTATTACTACTGCATCAAGAAACCATGCATCTATTGTAAAGCACCGGCTCATTTTCGTCTAGTTTTCGTGAGTATTCAATAGAGATAAGCTATTGTTACGCAGGTTACACAAATGCTTAACGACAGCTATATTGAACCTAGTCAGTCTGCGTACTCATCACGACTAAAGTTATGCATGCAGGAGGACAAAAAATAAGATCGAACACATATCCTTAGGGTATTCCATGAAGGATAAGCCGGTTAACGATCGATTGCCATTATAAGTTTTATACTATAAAAGTTTTAAAACCAGCCTATTTGATGAACATTACTATAATATGAAAAATGATAAAATTATGCAAATAAAAAATGCCATATTAAGGTTTAATGGTTTATTTAACTGAATGAGTTGTAACGTCAGTCTTTTAAAGCTGAATTAATTTTTGATGTTAGCCAAATGCAAATAAGATGACTTTTCTTTTCAACAATTAGTATTTGAACTATTTTGCACGACATTGATTATCTTGAAAAATAACTAAATGTTACCACGTCTGAAACTATAACTTAGTCTATTGAGCACGCTAAAAGAAAATTATCATCTATAATAATAGTAAACAAGATAGAAGAGTACTGAAGAAGGGACAATTTTGCAAGTGAAAGGGTTTCGGGCATTTATTACAGTATATTGAGGATAATCCTACTAGCCTTCGAAGATACATCTTAATATGTAAGGAAGAAATATATAACATATTGACAAGAAATAGGCGTTCTCTTCTTGCAGCGGTTTTCAAAGATACAACTCGTATTCATACCAGCTACAACTGGTTCTAACCCGGAGAAGATATATTGAGAGTAAATTTTGTGCATGGCATTACATGAAATTCAACACAATCCTGACTTTTAGTTTTAATCAACAAAAAAATTAATAAAGAAAAAGTTACAATCACCACAACCATCCGATACACCTGCAAAGAACTTTGTGAACGTTTGGATTGGAATATTTGGAAAACAGAAAATCACTCCATATTTTCTGCCAAAAATACTTAATCCTGAAAGTTGCAACACTTTGCCAGTTCTCTTAATGAACATTGCTTTACAACAATCTCTTTTTTCAACATGATGGAGTGCTTGCACATGCTACACATTACGAGTAATAATAGTCTAAAACAATTTTTTTAGAAAATGATATTTAAAAAAAAATCTGCGATTCATTGTTGCCTTGATAAAAAAAAAATTAAATATAAACACCATTTTTATATGATAATATTTGATAATATTCAGGAAATTAGGTGCTTACTATCAGCAATACACATTTTTTTATGCTGAACAAACGTTTATAAATAAACAAATTTTTTAACTACGGTTGCAAAAATTAAATATTCATATTTGTTTATTATTTAAATTTGACCACAAATTAATTGTTGAATAAGAAATCAATCTTATCAATATCAAAACCAATTTGAATTCTTTCTCAACCGTAACAACGCAATTCAAATTTCAATTTTTCTTTGGAATTCAAAAACAAATCAATACATAAACGGAATAGATGCATTAAAAAAAAAATAAATAACTAACAGTAAAGTCTGCGTAACCTTGCCCTGAATACTTAATCCTATTGTAATCTATTGACCTGTTACGACTAAAAAAGAATGTCTCTAATCTCAAACACCAATATTAAATAATAATCTTTTGAATACCCCTCCAGGTTAATAAAAAAGAATATGACGTCGTCGTTAAATATTTAGTTAAAATATTTATACGAAAACCATCGTGATATAGTCGCCGTAATCAATTTGTGCTTCTCAAAAATAAAAAAAAAATTACCTCGCAACCACAATGAATAACAAACGACGTTTTCTTAAAAATCCTTACAAAAAAATTCTTTCAAACTAACACTCAGTCACAAAATCACTGTATTAATACTACTATGTATTCGTTGAGTTATTTAAAGCGAGAAACATGTGAGTTAACCAAGTGTTGGTTGAACACTAAACTTGTAAGCGAAAGTTTACCGTAAAACTCAGGAAATCAACTCGTTACTCGTTCTATGTTTTAACTCATTGATTACAAATTTTTAAAGTCCTTTTAAAAGCTACATTTTATCAATTTTTCTTTATCGTTAACTTTGGGTTTAGTCACGAAAATGACTGTGTTTCGTTTTATTTAAACGATTGTTTTGTTTTATTCATGATTTTTAAGTAGCGAAACACGTGGCTTATTCTCGTCGGCCTACGTTACTTCTTCACCGGTTGTAATTTTATTCGTTAGATTTATTGATTTTATTAACGGTATCAAGGTTAAATTAGAGCATTTTACGAGTAGCGTTGATGTAATCGAATCGTGTTTCTAATAAGATAATTATTTTTATAAGTAGGAATGAAATTGTTTGAAGCAATTAAGAACGAGCAATTACTAGAAATAAGAATGAGATCATAAATTAAAACAGTGTGTTAACTTACAGTAAATAAATTGGTTAAGAAGTCGTTATACGAAATTTAAAGTAATTTCATGTTTAGTCGGTTTCCCTATTACTTGTTTGATGGGATCTAAAAAACAGGTAACAAATTTTTTTAAGAAGAGAAAGACAAAAGAAATCGTTGAATATGGAAACGAATGAATCACATTTTTCTCCACAATCTACATTTTAACGGTTCATTTATACAATCAGTGGAAAAACTACATACATATGCAGTTTAGAATTATACCTAGTATTTGTGCGGTTTTTATACGAACTGATAAGCATTCTTTTTTGATAAATATGCCTATAATAAATCTTCTACAATTTTTTTTATATACAATCTATGTACACTGAGAAAAATGGATTGTACTATGCACTAAAAATATACTAAATGATAGTAATGAATTGCTACATGTATAATATTTTTTCTATAATACGATTCGTACAATCTATTTCTCTCAGTGTAAATTATTTTTAGTTTTTATGTCACATATAAAGCTCTATACCGTTTGGAAAAGTTTTTTAATTTTTTTGGCCAATACCATGTCACCTGAAGAAGGTTGCAACATGGCATCCGAAACGTCTTTACCATTTCCGGTACTGTTTTGTTTTCCCCAAGTGCATATATATGATATGCACTCTGTGTTTGATGACGTGGCAAGGCAAGAAGTCTGGAAAGCATTAGAGAAGAAAATGACTCCCCCACAACTGATGCAGGCCATCAGATCCATGTTCAAAATGGAAAGACCTCTAGCATGAACGCCATGAAAAAGATGTTATATAGAGGGACAGTGGTGAAGACACGCACAAGAGAAGAACTGAAACTT
The DNA here is from genome assembly GCF_000648695.1 of Onthophagus taurus. Classification (NCBI taxonomy): domain Eukaryota; kingdom Metazoa; phylum Arthropoda; class Insecta; order Coleoptera; family Scarabaeidae; genus Onthophagus; species Onthophagus taurus. Next base: position 709,045 of record NW_019280717.1, read on the forward strand.
CTGTGGTGGCATGCTCAACCTCAGCCGATCATATGCCAGGCTCTGATATATGCGATGATGTAGTCCTCATCGCAGACTCGGAGAGGAAATTGCAACAGGTTGTATTCAAGTGGTCAGAAAACTCGAAAGGAAAGGGGCATTATGTTGAACAAGATGAAGAGTCATGTTATGGTGGTGACGAGGACAGAGGAACAGGTGGGCAACATCCACATCGAATGTGATGGTCAACTTCTCATCCAGCAGCTATCAATATTTGAGCACGATAATCCACCAGACTACACAGCAGTCGGGGGTCTTGCTGGGGAAAAGGTAAACTTTAGAAGATGGATCCGAGGCCTTCCTCCAATGCCACGGTTGGGGCACGCTGGGGAAGGGAAAGAAGAGAAGAAGAAGAGATTGAAAAATGGATTCTGTTAATATTAGTTGATTGTCTCACATTGTGAAAACCTGCATCCTAGAATTACTAACCAGTAGACCTACAACGTATTTCTGTACTCCCATATCCACCTAGAATGTTTGAGAAAATTCTTGCGGTACATATTTGTATGTGCCTGAATTATTTTGACATTCTTCTACGATCAGCTTTTAGCACTGGACTCGATTGCTTTTCTGCACTTTGCCATCTCTGATGAGTCAATAATATTTTAAGAATTGAGGTCTCTTAAATGGTGTTTCTGATTATACTTAGGCGTTTACTTATTCAATAATAAAATGATTATTACAGTTTTGCATGGCATTTTGTATAGGTGTATGGGGGAAAGTACTCGAAAAGGTTGCAAACTCTATCTCCACAGGAATTGGTAATGAACCTGCTTTTTTAAATAATAATCAAAATAATTAGTGTTAATAATAAATTTTCCTCGTACACTACAAAAGTTCCCTATGTCATCAAATATTTCGATAAAATTTGGTAATATGTCTGTAATCGAATGATTCTTGAACTTGGAGTAGCAAATAGAATCAGATGATGTTGCATTCTTGAATTAAAAGTAGTACGTCTAAAAGAAAACGAGTTTGAAAGATACTCAATAATTTCCAAAGCCCACACCGACTTCTCCACCTAATCTTAATGTTTTCAGAAGCCAATTGAGAACTTAACTACAAAACTCAATTCAAGTCAAAATATCCCAATTTAATAATCCAACCCGACTTAAGTTATTCTATTCAACTCAACCTGACCCAAGCATACTCAACGCAATTTAACCCAAATCAACTCCTTCCCCTCCCCATCTTATGGAATATAACGCCATATCTACCTATTCTTAATGTTTCCAAAAAACATTTCGAAGGTCATTCACAACAAAAATTAATTCCAGTAATAGTTTGCCACTTAAGAATCCAACAAGAAATAATCCACTCTTTTCAACACAACTCAATCCCATCCAACTAAACCAAACCGAATCCAACCCAACCCAACCTAATCCTTTTTTTATTTTTTTTTATAAAGGGAAGTAGGAAACCTACTAAATAGACATCTGGCCTTTTGTTGTCATACGGCCGAATAGGGTGGGGTTTGCTTCTTTCTGTTGGAATCGTTGACCTACTACATCTTTCCCTGTTTCCTCCGTAAACTGCCTATAGACCATTACTTTAGAGTGATTGGCTCCTCTTTCTGTTTTCTCTCTTACACTTAATTCCTCGTTCCTTACCCTATCGTCGTACCTGAAAGCTTTGCAGTTATCACAGCAAAATTACTATGTATGCGTTCTCTCCATAGCAAGTTCTTCTGGCCAAGCGTCCTCATTACAATATCAATGAGCTTGGGTCGGAAAGTGATTCACCTCACACCAATGTCTAAACAGCCATTTTTGTACATCCGAAATAAATGATGAATAAATGCGACATTTGGCTCCAACACGTCAATATATTTGCCATTAACGGTTTAACGGAGGATTTATTCATGATTTCCGAGACATGTCGGGTTATTCTGATATGTCGGTCTAGCTAGACGTCTAGCTACTTGACTGCGTGGGTGCTAGTTACCATTGTGCCGCAGACCTTCACGTTCATGTCACGCAGTTTCCCCCTACTTTAAAGTAGCACCACTTCCATCTTGTAGGCCTTCAAAACTCATTGGCTTCAAAGTCTGTACCACTCTATTAACGGTAGGTGTCGCTCTATCTGCTAGTTGTGTCGTGTATTTGCCCTTAACCATGATAGCCAGATTGTTCGCCGTCTTCCATCTCTAATCGAATGTGAGTGAAGTGAATGTGTTATCTCATTTGCTGCCGTTATCAACATGATCTATCATCTGCAGTCCTCCAAAGCCACCACTATGTGTTGCCCACTGAACCCAATGCTTCTCAATAATTTCTAAAATTGAAACCAACTCCTTCCTCACCCCTTCCCATATATAATCCAACTCTACATCAACCTAATCTAAACTCAATTTATCCTTTTAACTCTGTGATAGTGTTTTTGGAAAACAAAGACACAGAATTGCACGACAACCTTATCACATCAAAGAATGATATTGCGTACTTGGCAGACTTGTATAAATTGTTTAATGATATCAACTCCAACTTCATCACCTTGAAGTACTTAAACTTGATTAAAACAAAAAATGTCGTTACTGCTTTCGTAGCCAAACTGCTTTTACATAAGAAAAATAGTGGCGAACATGAGTTTCACAATTTCCCTAATTTATCAGAAGCATCTTTTAACAACGACGATTTGCTTGTTCACTGCAAACATTTGTAGAACTGTCACAGTGATTTCCAAGAACGACTCCAGGACATTTTAAATTTAGAAATACCAGACTAGGCGTTGAATTCTTTTTCAAATGTTAACACAGCAGGACTAACCTGATTCAAGCCATTCTATTCAACATAAGCCAACCCTACCAACTCTACTCAACTCAATCCTACCAAATAGTACTCAATAATTTCTAAAATCCATCTTCTTCCCCACCTTACCCTATATAATATAATACCATAACGACATAAACTTAATGTTTTCAAAATCCAATTCGAAACCTAAGCACAACTTAACTTAATTTTAGTAATAATCTCCCAACTTAAGACATTTTATTCAACCACACCCATCGTAACCTATAAAAATAGACGGGATTAGGAAATCTACAAAACAAGAGACCGATTTTATCAGCCAAACAGTGTCAAATTCATGGCTTTTTTCTTTTACAGCTATTTACAGCTTTCAAGTTACTCTTGATTTCATCTATTTTGAGGGAAGTTATAGAACCCTTTCTCTTTTTCTTGCTACATCCTCCAATTTTGCTTGTACTCGAATCCCTAAACAGGGAAGATTAGATCTACAACATATTTCAGTGGGGGTCGTTCCCCATCGTTTCATCATTTTCTTAGAAATTCATTTTATTTGCCCTTTTCATTTCCATTTCTTCTGATTTCGACTTATGTTTCTTGAAAAACATGTCCTTTTTGTCTTCGCACACTATCAAAAGCTTGCTTGCGTTATCCACATTAACCTATCTTTCGAATTTGTCTGCGAATCATAGTCTAACAACTTTATATAGGAGTCATAAAAATATGATGTATTCGGGAGAATCAGTATGATCGTAGAATCAGCATTTTAGGTATTCTTCGTATATATAACGTACCTCACCTTTCGCACCTATTTTCTTGTTCTTCATTATTCTATACTATATAAAAAATGTCAGTCAGTATACGGTTTTACGATTTCCACCTTTTATTCGACTTTTTCATAAAGTTTTAGCGACCTTATATACACCTTGGAAAATGTGTGGCTATCACCACTACACTAAAACTATACATTGATGTCTCAGTGAAGAAAAATGAGAAACGAAAAATCACTAATAGAAACCCTATGTAAAACCCAACAATTACATCCCTATAAGGTAGTAATTTTAATTTATATAGAATAACAAAAAATTAGTGAATCGACCAGAATAATTCGGGATCTTATGTCAGCTCCAGAGAATGTGTTGATCCAATTATCTGAAATAGTAACTTACCAAAGGAAACTGACCAAATTATAATAATTCATGCCAACGTACATTTGCTAGATACAGTTTGAAACCACTCATTTGGAATAAGTCATTCAGAAAGTTAATTGTGGTGTGACAGAAACACCAGATTCAGATTAATTAAGAAATTTTTCTTAATGATAATAATAAACTATTAAAGTATATTAGAGGAAAGCAAGATGAATACACAATACATCAATTAATAATCACATGGATTAAAATAATATGTGTTTTGGATACTACATATAAAAAACAACGAAAACAAAAACTAACAAAACAGAAAAATAATAACAATAATAATATGGAAATAAAAACGCAACGATTGGGATGCAATTAAAAAAGCCGGATAAACAGTATTAGTTTACAGAGTGATATCATAAAATTTCTACAACATTTAAAAACAAAATTCTTATTTTTATTATGTCAAAAACATTTATAATGATTTTATTCTATATGGATGCTTCATTTGACACAATAATACATTTCAATCACTCTATAAAAGTTAGATTTCTTATTTGAAACGGATGATTAAACTTTACACTACATTACACTTTTGATATTGACCTAATTGATCGAATAATTGTCTTGTTTGCTGTAGCCATTGTCACATATTAAATTCTATTGACTTACAATGGCATCGTTAAAAATTAAAACAATTTGCGTATAATATTGGATATTTAAATAATTTAAAGGGTTTTCTTAACTATTTATGTTTTTGCGACACACATTTCTCGATCGTTATCATAATTACATCAATAAACCATTATATCCTTGATGATTAATTACTACTTATTAAAAATTAATTTAAAGCTACCGTTATTATACTAAAATGTTTACTGGTTGAGGCTATTTAAAACGAAACAAAGGGTTATTTAAAGCAATAAAATGATTTGTCATATCGGGAGAACGTGTCAAAAATAAACCAGAAAATGCCGCTTATAAAACGATACATCAGAATGAAATTAATCCCAGTTTTGTCGATTAGCATTGGAAATTGGAGTAGTCAATAAAAAAATAAAAAAAATTCTTATTTACACCGACCTCGGTATTTTATTTTTCAATGGTAACCGTTAGATAAGCTCACAACGGGCTTAATATGTGACATAAATCAATTGGTTTAGGACAGTTGGTTTTGTTATCCGCCGAGTTCGAATTTAATGGTTTCGTTCAATTGACAGAGCCGGGTACGTTACGTTTTCAATTGACGATACTTACAAACAACGCAAGTGTCGTTGATTTCATAACATTTAAAATAAACAATAATAGTCCTTAATTGTTCGTGGAATATGTAGATGTAAGAAAAATTTGCTGGAAAACATCAAAGTTGACGCAAACAAGCAATTGTTGATTGTATTACGAATGCAATGAATACAATGATTAATACAAAGGATTAAATTCAATGTACACCATTAACTAGAATGTGTTTAAATTGAAAATTAGGTGGAATAATAAACACAAGATAAAAATAAAATTCATAGTAGCATTGTTTTATAGTGTGTTATTTTAAGTTCAAATTAACTTATCGGTTATAACATTTTTGGTAGATAAGATTGTAAGCTATAAAATTTCGTAAAAATTTGTGTTTTTAATTTTTACTTCTATAAAGCAATTTAATTTAAGAAATCCCTTGCAATACAAAGAAATTTTCTTTCCAGGTTCATCTCGTTATTTTGTAAAATGTTTATTTTTGTATGTTTTTGTACATCATCACAACTAACATTGAAATATTCGGCAAAGCAATCTGTACTACTCTGCTATAATTTTCGAACACCATATTAGTAGAAGGGTTTTTAGAAGAACAAAACTAACCTTATTCAACATTCTTTAACCTGAAACTAATTGACAGTAGCAAACAAAACTGACCCTCAACCAACTTTTTTTCTTGGGATGATTGACATTTCAAAAAAATACTGACCTGACCCAACATTCTTTAACCTGTTACTAATTGACTGTAGCAAACAAAACTGATCTGGCCAAACATTCATTAAGGCCAAACATTAAGGCTACTAAACTCAGTAGTGTGAATCCAGAAAGGTTAGTATAATATGTACAAGAAGGAATGCTTGTATTGATTATAAGGGTGTTTCAGCAATAAACACCTTATTATCATTCAAATACATTATGCTTTATTGCCAAGTGATGTTTTGTCAACTATCATGCCTACTTATCTGGACCTTGTGGCTTTACGCAAAATTATAATGAGAATTTGGACAAGTTAATTCGAAAAATTATTTTAAAAATACTTGCTGATTGCCAAATAGTTAAAATTGCTGAATTAGATAAATAGCCGCATGGACTTTTAAACGAAGAGAATTCACGTATAAAACTTGGCAGAAATAGCCACGAGTACGAGCCGAAAGATGATGAACATATAGCTGAGCAAAAAGCTAGAATTGCGACCTCAGAAGCAAAAATTCGTCTCACAAGGAAAAGTTCTCAACTGTCAAATTCAGAAAAATTTGAAGTTTGGTGTAATCATACTCAAATGTCAAGTATGATATATTGGTACTATCAAAAAAAATTAGTAAATCTGGCAACATTGCGAATGATAAATCTGAAATCTCCGTATTTCTAAGTTGGCATATCCTAAATTTTGTACGAATCTGGCTACCCTTTAGGAGTAAATTAGGTGTTTCCAGATTTGTGTTGCACTCTGTATAATGCCAATAAAAGCAGATTTAATTCATGACGGTACAACGTTCAACGTAAACCTGGAAAAAACGGTGGAAAATGCTAACGAGTGCATGCTCACACAGACGGCGTTGACATCGTCGTGTGACAGTACTCTGCCGCAGATGGTAGGAACGTATACAGCACTGATAGGCTCAGCCAAAAGCAATGGCCTACAAATAAATGAACACAAAACCTACACCATTCACCTATTCTACCTCATTCATGATCTCGGAGAGTATCTTGCAATCAGCACTGAGAAATTTGAAGTAGTGAGAAAGTTATGTGTATCTTGTTTCTAGCGTGAACTCGAAGAATAACAGTAGCGCAGAAATGAGAAAACGCTGGGCAACAAGTGCTATAATCCGTTGCACAAACAACTCTCCAGCCGTAACATAAGTAGGAAAATATAGTGCGCAGACATGAACAATTAGTAGGCGAGACTCCAACCTCCTGCTCATCTTCGAGAGGAAAATCCTTCGCACGATTTTCAAAGGGATGTTTGAGAACAGAACATGGTAACCCAGACACAACTTTGAATTATACAAAATATTAAGAAAATACGAGGAACAGGATGGCATGACTAGAATTAAGATCGTGCTTTTGCAATGGGACCGTGTGGAGTGACCACCAAATACATATGTACCGAGGAAGATTATGCATGCTAAACCATAAGAAAAAGAGATCAGAGAGGATCCGGCCAAGGTCGGACAAGTTTAAATATATAAACACTATATGCTCCTTTAAAAAGTGTTACACCTCAAAATTTTTGAAAAGACTTCTTTTTTTGAGGCTCCGGACATTGCAGCTACAATACGTTGTCTTTCGTTACATACAGCGGTCACTTTTTTTTGAGTGGTTTCTGAAAACAGAGTGTCACCGATGAACTCTCTCCAAAGTTTTTAATAAAAACTTTAGTAGTCATAGCCCAACCTAGACATGTATACACAGTATGCAAAATCATAAAAGAGCAGCTACTCTAACCATATCATATACAACATAACAATTTCTGTTGCTGTGTGATTTTCTACAACGACCTTTACTCATTGGGCTATGAATGGACATTTCGAAAACCAAACATTTTCAAATTACATTTTATGGACACATCTAACTTCTCGAGAAGCTACATAATACAGAATTACAATTAACATTTGGTCCGTATTTTTAGCCACTAGTGCGTAGAAAGTTATACAAATTTAATTAAAAACGCTTAAATAATAATTTTCCAAATCGGTAAATTGATCGAGCAAGTAATCATATATGAGAGCTCCTCGATTACCCGATTTAAACCCTATCGATTTTCCTATTTGGAGGTACCTAAAAACATTGGTGCATGCATACTAAATGAAGATGTAGTTACACATTATTATGTTAAAGTTTTCTTTAGAAATCCAAAATCCGTTTTTAATATTCCTTTAAAATTTGATGAAATTAATTTTTTTTGCAACAAATGTTAGGAGAAAAGATGAAATTTTATGTAAAGCAAAAAAATGTCTTTTTTTTGAATATTACTTCAAGTCTTTCACGGAAATTATCACTGACACGTCGTAGTATCGCTGGTGTTATTGCACCAATTTCATCTTGAATCCGCACTTTTAAATCTTGTATTGTTGCCGGGCGTACCTCATACACCTTAGACTTGTGATATCAAGGAGGATGAGCGATCGGTGGGGTCAATGAATATTCCCATTTTTACTGATGAGGTGTAGTCAATGTAGTCACCCTAGCTGTGTGACAAGTTGCTCTATCTGGTTGGAAATGAGTATTCGAATGTAGGTGTAAATCATTATGTAAAATTACATACCAAAAATGGCGCTTGATGTGTAGACCTTCTCTTGTCGGTGCTGATATGATCGTGAATTTTAGTGGTGACTTGTGTTCAAGTGTTCCCTCTCTTAAGTCAGTTCATTCCTGCTACAGTGTTGATTAAATTTAATTACATTTGATAGTGTCTGTAGGGCTGTGTTACGCGTAGTTTTTGTAATTTCATTTTTATTTTTGTCGATTTTCTCTACCGGTGTGCTTGGAGGCGTTCGCTGTCTCTTTNGTAGTATCGCTGGTGTTATTGCACCAATTTCATCTTGAATCCGCACTTTTAAATCTTGTATTGTTGCCGGGCGTACCTCATACACCTTAGACTTGAGATATCAAGGAGGATGAGCGATCGGTGGGGCCAATGAATATTCCCATTTTTACTGATGAGGTGTAGTCAATGTAGTCACCTTAGCTGTGTGACAAGTTGCTCTATCTGGTTGGAAATGAGTATTCGAATGTAGGTGTAAATCATTATGTAAAATTCTTATTACTGGTCAAGTTGAAAGTCCTAGAGCAATGCTATGACGCCCTGCAGATCATGAGGACCTTTTGCAATTGCTACTCGTACAATCTCTATGTTCTCGGGAGTCCTAACAGTTCTTACACTACCTCCTTTTTTTGTTTGGCCCACTGTTTTTAAGTTAAGAGTCCAAACAGAAATGGCAGTAATTAAAATGTCGGCGAAATTCGCGTTGTTCTTGCACATAACTTTTTTCTGCAAAAAAGAGCAAAATCGTGTTGTTCACTAGTCCAATTAATCATGTTAACTTAACTATCAAGTGTATTGAATATGATAATTATTGCCAACTAACTAAACTTTTTGGAGATAATGAAAAATAATGCACTATTTGAAAGCATGATTCTATCTCTATCTAAAACCGGGTTTTCGTCTGCCGATAAGTTGATACTAATTGTAAGATCAATAAAAAATGAACAACACCGCTCTGTACTTAAAAGAGCTCAAATTTACCAAACTTCAAGCCCGCTTTAGTCAAAAACTACAAAATTCACACGTTTTATCCACTTTTAAACCTTGTTCGAGTCGATATCTTTCTTATATGACCAGGAGAAAACTGTAGAACCATATCTATCATATCGAAAATTTTCTGCTCTTTCTAATTGTGAATAACACGATCGCGCGTTTGCATAAACACGTTTTTGGCCAAAAACTACTGACGTTGCGGATTTTTCTGTTTTAGTTAAGTCCCATTTATGACTGCACAGGGAAACGCACCATTTATCGTATTGAAGAAATTGAAAAAAATTTTGATTTATTGTAAATTAATGTTTATTGGCTGTAATAATAATTGGCAACAACACTTGCATATTAAGGTAACAAAACCAACCTTAAGTAACTGTTACTAGTAACTCAGTAACTCTTACTTAAGTAGTGAGTAACAACTACACATTTGAGTCAATATCACTTTTGTTATGTCAGTACAAAACATGTAGTCTTGTATAACATTATAGGTTCCTTTTATAAAATTGGTTGTGTTATAAAAAGTGATTTTAATATCACCTTTTCGGCACCAACCAAATGGAATCCTGGTACGGCAATGTTAAATGGAGCTGCCTCTACCTTTAAATTATAGCAACAACAAGGCTCCTGTATGAGCTATACTTGAAGACATATAAACCTGCAGTACATAGTGACAAAAACTAAACAAAAAAACGAACAAGGCACCTTGAGTATTAAGCCTATGGTCTCTTACGATTTATTTTATAGATATTTTAAATCAAACTTCAAAAGCTATTCTTTTGGCCACCCTAGAAGTAACACGTGTCAAACTTGTGATACACTAGAAAATAAGATTAAACATAAGGAGTGAACCGACGATCAAAATGCCAAGTTTTTTATGATAACCTAAAAATTAAGCGGACTTTGGCGAGAAATTATCGTATAGTTGACACACTTTCGTTTGATTTTCAATAGAATGCTCCACTGCCTAAAGTTCCTACCGGCGATGCGTTCTACTTAAGACAACTCTAGATGTTTAATTTCTGCATATATTCAGGGAAGTTTGGAAAGTCATATTTTTGTGTGTATCATGAAGCTCAAGGTAAAAAAACACCAAATGAATCAATAAGTTTTTTCATCACTTTATTACAAACATACTGGATAAAAATGTTGAAACACTGTATTTATTTTCCGACAGTTGTGATGCGCAAAATAAAAACTTTTCTCTTGTTTGTTATTTATTCATTTGGTGTTCATTATTTATTCATTGGTCTAATTTGGCAGAATGAAAAAATAGCTCATCGTCTTCCTGAGCCTGGCCACAGTTTTCTGTCTGGTGAAAACAACGTCTAATAAGGAAAAGGAGAAATTTGCTATATCAAAACTCAGAGTAATATCTTACAGCAGTGAACCAAAAAGAAGCCAATGTTCAATATCTGCTAGTGTGCTGATTCTTAAGGATTTCCAAATAGCAAGAACTAATGGACACGTCCCTTTAGAACCTTCAGCAGCTGCATATTCTACACCAATGCCATTAAAATTTCAAAAATTAAACAATAGTATGTACCCGAAAATGATTTATTTCCAGATCTTTATGATAGTGTGGTGGAAAATCACGATGACATTGATATGACTGACGATGACGCAAATGAATTACTGTTTAAATAAATTATTTGTTTTGTAAATGTGTATCAACATCTATAAAATACTAACAAAGTAGTTTTTTTTAATACAATATTAATGGTAAACAAATTTTTGAAAGTTTAATTCTGCTAAAAATGATTATAATCCGTGTGAAACTTTGATTATACCTAATAGAAAAAAAACTAATTGCAAAAGACTTATTGTTGTGAAATAGAGCTGACTCGTTGTTGCTGCAAGGTCTTCAATTTTAAATAGTGCGATTTGACTGGAGTACCTGTATATCATTTAAAATAAATATGATAAGTCTATCTCAAATCTAATTCTCAAACAAACCCATCAAAACAACATATTTTAAAATGTACAAAAATAACTGATTAACCTTAACCTTTTAGTTATAAATAATTCTTAAAATCTGAGGAAGTAAAAGAAGGCAAAAAATAATAAACATCCTTATTAAGTTACATAACCATTAACGATCGATATTTGCCTTTGCTTTCTCGAAGGATCCATTATCCGGTTGGTCTCCGAAATGTCTACGGTTGCGTAACGTTTCTCTCACATGACTCTGAGTAATCCACAGTCACGTGCTTTAGACGTCGTGTATGGGCATGGGCATGGTAATGGTAGTGCGTTCCCCCCTTTATAGTTATCCTAGTTTCTTGTATCGTTCAAGGAAAACCCCTTTATAACTAAATTATTACTTTTCGATGATATCAATCGAAAAGTAGTAAATGTGAAAGTCAATTTTTGCCTTTTTTGACGTTCAATAATTATTAAAATCACGTGACTTAATACAATGACGTCATAAAATTTTTTTTAATACGAATAAATCTTTTTGATCTTTTACATTTCTACATAGTCATTTTATTGTTTTATGAGGTTTCGGTATCAGCAGAAATTATTTGTGAGGAATTTCGTCGATTTGCCGACCTACGAACATCATAAATCAAGACCACAAATACGTTTTGCGTAATTTACGGTCAATACCTCATTCTTAATTCGCAAATGAACTAAAATTAGAACGATATTTATTTACGACCGATCATAAAAGTTTTTTCCTTTCACTTTTTTTTTGTGTCTAAATTTGATAAAATCTGAATGGAAAATAACAAAATTATTTACGAATTAATTTATAAAAAGTGACTGAAATCACTTTTGGGTACTTAAATAAAATAATAATTATTATATTTTTTGATGGTAATGATATATTTTTGATTCACCCTGTAGATTTCGTAATAATGATATTGAGATGGTGCCAATGTTTATCAATATACTGGGCTATAAAAAAGAATAGTAATAACCCGGCAAAACGAATGGTAATCAAATTAAACAACATAAAAATTTATAAATAGATTTTTCTTTTATCTATTCATCTTTGTTCTTGCTTAATTTTCATTCCAACATAAAAAAAAATCTTTTGACATACCTTTGAAATGAGCACGTGTTGAAAGAGTAATGTCTGTAGGTATTTCCGTTAAATAAAAAGCACGTGGAGTGGAGACACGTCAATCACAGAGGATTTAACACACCGCACTGTTCTTCAATAGACCAAAGTAACGAACAAAGCACGCGTCTGCAGAAAAATAAGGTGTAAACAAAACTCCTTCTGTAATTTAAAAGAAATTCACAAACGTAAACATAAACACCGTTTACGGGTAATGTTTAGATTTTTAACTTTAAAAGTGTACGAGTATCGCCATCTGGCAAACATAAAGAAGAACTGGTTATAAAAAGAAACTTTTCACGGTTCTAGTGTTTGTGCATTTTGTTGTATTATGGGGTGTTTAATAAGTTGCCTATATTAAATCAATTTCGAAATGAGATGTAGAAATGTCACATTATGTATAATCTGAACGATAATATAATGCAGGAATTCTGTGATCTGTTACTCATAGCGGATTACTCAATTTGTACCATAATTATACAACTGAATTAATAAAATGTCTAACATTTAATTACAAACAAAAAACTTTGAATATGATTCTGTGTTAATAGATTATAAATAGAATAGAAATTTAGGATTTGAATGATTCTATGAAAATTACAGAATTACGAACTCAACCAGTAGCTGGATTGGCAATCTCTGGTGCGATAAGCACAACGCCAACTAGCAATGGATGATGTTCAGCTTGGCCTATCTCCTTTGCGTTTGCATATAGGGAAAATGGCTAGAACTACCATTTATAGATTTAAGCAATATGTTCAAAACTGCTCCGACATGTCCTACGAATGGGCTGCGGAAGACACTATGAGCACTGATATTTTGCTATCAATGCCGTCAGATTTGGCGGTATCACTATCAGTGATTAACGCTCGATACCAGATTGTATTGCCTGAACGGCATCTAGATCGAAAACGAAAATTCTGTGGTTCAGGCGGATATATTTTCATGTTCGCAGATGGATCAAAAACGCCGGAAGGGGTCGGGGCAGGAATATACTGCCAGACACATCGGATTAAGCAAGTTTACAGCCTGGGTACAAGTTTACGTACTGTACTGGATTCTAGGCAGAAGTATTTGCTATTGACATGGGTGCTAGAATGAAGAATATGACAGTACGATTTCGGACAGTCAAGCCGCTTTCCAGACGGGTCCGGTGTCGGCTCTGGTTAATGACTGTAAAAGAACTTTAAACATACTTAGTTGTGACAACAGAGTTTCTTTGATCTGGGTCCCAGGTCACTCTGGGCAGCGCTACAGCGTTTGTGGGGCCAGTGCCAGCAGTTGGAATATCATTTGCGATGGACAAATCAGGTCTCCTGGAATGAGACACGCTAAGTTGTTTATCAACATCGCCACTGTCAAACCCGGGAATATTTTAGGACTTGTTCGTAGCAGAATTAAAGTTCTAATGTGTGTCTTTACTGGGCACTGCCGATTAAAGACGAGGAGATGGTTGAGCATGTTTTATGTCCTGCTATTAATCGTATCAGATCTCCATTTTTCGGTCGCTGTTTATCTCCCCAAAGGATCTGAATGTCTTTTCACCGACGAACCGAGCAAGTTCGTTAAGAGTATTGGACTGCACGGTGAAATTTGATAATGTTATCTATAATGTTATCTATCGGTGTACAATATATTTTTGAGGTCGTGGTGTAAAGTTGGTTGGTCCGCGTACCCGATATATAAATAATTTATGTAATGTTATGAGTGAGACTGTCAATCAAGATAAATTCCAAAAAAGAAAGGTTACAGATAGTTTTATAAGTAGTCAGGGATTGAAGCAGGGATACAGTTTTGCATCATCAGTATTCAACCTGGTCTTGGAATATGTCATGAGGCAATGTGAAATAGATGCTAAAGGCACAATAGCATATAAAATAACACAAGTCATGGGATACGCCGTATTTATATCTCTATCCCTGATAGGAATAAAGGAAGTCTAGATATAAGGAGATTAAATTGGTGGCTAGGACTTTAGGTTTGCAGGTCAATGTAAACAGAACCAAGATAATGGTCCAATCATGTAGACATCAAATGCAATTATTAGGTATAGAAGAGGATTCCATACAATTGGTTGACGAGTCATATATTCATTTATTTCACATTATTCTTCATTATGCTTCGTATTACGCCATCCTAGGTTTATGTCGACCTTCCCCTCTTCCTCCGCTTTTGCGTTATTGCTTGACAAACTTATTTCCCCTGTCTCGTTATTTACATCCTTTCTTAAATCGACGTTCCTGATCTTATCTATAGCCAAGTCTTCCATTCAAACGTAAGTATTGGTCTACATTCTAATTTGTATGTATTTAGCATTGTTTCCTTCGATATCTCTTTTTTGTTAATAAACAGATTGTTCATATCACAATAAAGTTAATAAATAATAAAGCTTATTATCTTCTATGTTATAATCATCACATCGTCCAACCTGGAATTTCTTTGTTCCAATTTTGCACATTCCACATTGCGCTTCATCTGGTGTTTGTTCTACTGTTGGTATAATAATAATAATAAGAATCTTTATTCGATGCAAATACATAAGAAATTACAACATGTCATCTAATTAGAATGTGGTATTGACATACAAAACAAAAACAAGAAAAGAAAAGAAAACAGAATAATTCATTCTATACATCTTTCAAGAAATTCATTTATCCTGTATATTGGGTTTTGCGCTAGATAATTCTTAACGAACGAGTTTATTCTTCTAGAAGGCAATTGTCTAACTGACTGTGCTAAGTGATTGTAGAATTTTGTGCCCCAATATTCGGAGTTATTTTGAGTCTTTACTAGACGGTCCCCCCGTCTTGTCGGATAATTGTAGATATCTGAATTCTTCGTGAGGTTGATCCATTTCTTGTTAGTTGCTTTAATGCAGCTGAATATATATACAGACGGTATGATGAGAATTTTGTGTATTGCAAAATGTTCTCAACAACTATCTCTACTCTTTAAATTGAGAAGTCATTTAGCTTCTTGGCAGTATTATCTATATGGGTGTGCCATTTGAATTCCTCGTCTAGATACAGACGTAAGAATTTTAGGGATTTATTGTCGTTATTGTCGGTATTGCTATGCTATGTCCGTTATTGAAGGTAATGCATTGCGTCTTTTCTTCGTTTACCGTTAAACCATTATTATTAAAGCATTCTTTTGCAGCGTGCATGGATTTGCTGAAGTTAATTTGAACATATTTTATTGATTCGCGCGTTGAAACGATAGTTGTGTCGTCTGCATAGAGGCAAAAGTCTCCCTGTGGTATAATACTTGGAATGTCATTTATGTATATGATAAATAGCAAAGGACCCTGAGGAACACCCACTGAGACCTCTGCAGCACTAGATCTTCTTCCATTCACCACCACGATTTGCATTATTAGTATTAGCATTCAAGTATTTCTTCAGAATGTCGTGTGCAACACCCTGAATACCGTAGTAATAATCTAGGAGTAGGTATGGTTTACATTATCAAACGCTTTTGATAGATCAACTCCTACCAACTCTACAAAATTTCTTTTATCTATTGCTACCAGTATTTTGTTTACGGTATCTTGTATAGCTGTGTCTACAAATTTTTCTTTACAGTAGCAGTGTTGATATTTAGTGAAATACTTTCTCTTTTCAAAAAAAGTAGAAATTCTATCTGCTATTACGCATTCGAAGACTTTCGAAGTTACTGGGAGAATAGAAATGGGCCTGTAGTTGTCTGGCTTTTCTACATTCCCTTTTTTGTGGATGGGAATGATTTTTGCTAACTTCAATTCGTTTGGAAATATTCCATGTTTAAGGCACATGTTAATAAGATACACTAATTGTGCAGATAAACCTTCTATAGTTGTTTTCAAAAAAGCAACAGACATTCCATAAATGTCCTCAGTTATTTTTGATTTAAAACTTTTCACTATTGTTTTGACTTTTGTAGTATCAGTCGGTCTTAGAAAACAGGAACTTTTGTTGCATATTTGTAATCCATTCATATAGTCGTTTCCTTTGTGGATATTAACTTTGCTCCCATTTTTCTGCAGATAGTTGCTGGATCCTTAGCCGTGATGGTTGTATTGCAGTACTTCTACCTCTTTTTATTTCCTTATTTATTATTTGCCATACTTTTTTTTGTCCTATTAATAATTTATATATATATAATATAGTATAATTAGTATAACTTGTTTCTCAATGATTTATTCTAGTATTTTCATGGTAGTGCTTAGATGTGTTATACCTACTATACTTAGTGTATAGTTGTTACAGTCCTATTTATCTTTCTTCTGAATTCTTGGAAATCTCTTGGAATATTTTCTTCTTGCCAAACTTTAGTCAGTATATCTAATAATACCTTCTTCTCCAGCGGTCCCTAATATTTTATCATTTCTCACATTAGTCTATATCTTGCTATATCATTTTTTTAGTTTTCTTTATAACACAACGCAATTCTTCCATTGCTAGTTTTCCTGTTTCTATTTTGACCTTTATCAGTTGATCTACTTTGTATTTTTTTTGCTTGGTTGATTGATGCTGAGTTTTGCAATACAAATGGATTGCATTTGCTACGAGTTTCAAACTGATACTATTTCCTGGTAAATATACTTGTTAATACAGAGTTTAAAACTGATAGTATTTCTCGGTAATCATAAGTCTTTAGTAAGCAAGAAAGCATGGCATTATTGATTATCCCAACATTATCCTCGATTATCATGACCGAATAGACAACCAACCAAACATAACAATATTTACGTTGGTACTGTTACAATTCTAAAATGCATTTCACACAAATTGATTTAATTATTTTAATGTTATTATGCACTATTTACTCGATTTAATTAATTGCGCTATTGTTCTTTAATTAACAAATTTTATAATAACAAATAAAAAGTAGAGTTCATGAAACCGTTTTTTAACCGTCAAAATTACTGTTGGTAGACATACATTTCAAAAAAGATTGTCAGTTTTGTCGGTTTGGTTAAAACTACCAAGAAAATGTCTAAAAAGGGAAGTAGTATTAAGAAAAAATGCGCCATACCTCATGATATAAAGAATATCCAAGAATTGATTAAAAAAATTTGGGAGGATTATCCTTATAAAGAACACAGTCTCATAAACCTAACCTCTGATTTTGTTGTGGAATTTTATTCCATGTATTTAAATAAGTTCTACGATGTAATCAATTTTAGTAAGGTCTCATCAGGATTCAACGATACAGAAAATAACCTGCAAATGGATTTTATGAGTACTTGTCCAAAAAATGATAAGAAAGAAATTTTTATTTTCGCTCAATTAAATCGTATTCTACATGAAATAAACATTACTTATTTTTCAATAACTGATTTATATGCACCACAGAATCGAACAAGAACTACAATTAAAATTTTACTTAATCTTTTATTGTATATGATTAATATACAACCTGAAAGTGTTAAACATTACAAAGATCAACTCAAACAGTTTGAGACATGTTTGGAATCTCAAAATGTACAGAATCAATTAATGGAGGAACTTTATAATTACAACGATGAAAATGGGAAAATGTTGGATGATTTAGAGTGTGAAGAAGTTATCACGACTAAACGATTAGCTCAGTTGAAAGACACCAAAGAAATTGAAAAAGAAAATAAAATTAAAGAAGAAAAAATAGCTTCTTTACAAAAACAGATAATGCAAGTTGATGAAAACAATGCTGTGTTGCAAGAAAATATTATTAATAAAGATACTTTTGATATAAAAATCAAAGATATTGAATTTATAAAGAATACATTATTAGAAAAAGATGTTAAAATATTTGAGCAATCTGATCTAATTATGGAAAAATCTAAAGATTTAACCCATTTGAAACATATTTCAACTTTATTGGATACAATCGATACAAATCCACTTCATGCATTTAAAGAATTCAAAGAAAAGGAAGAATTAATTGAAAGGGAAAATGTAATAAAAAATAATTTAAGTGAAAATGTTCAAAAATTAAAAGAAGAAAATAAGAAACATAAAGTTAATATTGAACAATTAAAAAATGAAACAAAACAGGAAGGGAAGAAATTTAAAAAAACTTGTAATGATTTAAATGAGAAGATGGAAGAATTGGAAAACGATATCCAAAAACTTGTCGAGATGTATAACAAATTAGAATTGGTTGAGAAAGAATTACAAAATAAGGGAAGATTGTTGAGTAATAAATGTGAGCAGGTTGAGGTTGATATAGAAGCGGATTTTATGAATTTTAAACAAAGTTATCAATCAATATGTACCAAATATCAAAGTTTAAAAACAATTACAATTTCTGAACATAGAAAATATCGTTATTTAACATCAAATTAATGAGTTAAATGTCTCAGTTTATAAAATTAGTTTCACCTACAAATTTGTAAAAATTTATATTTGCTTTATAATAAAGATTAATTTGTTTATAAAAATATTTTAGTTATTGTTAGACACTGCTACCTTTATCTCAGCTATTGCTGAGTAAGAGTGATAGTTTGCAGTTTTCAAAATAATATAAGCAAATTTCTACTGATGTACAGTAGCGGACGTTTTCCTTTCCCTGTTCCAGCAGGAAAAAGAGGTTGACCTCAGTTTAAGTGAGCTATACAGAGTGTTTCATAATATATGCGCAGGACTTCAGTATGTGATCTTGTCCAAAAATTTGAACAAAATTTCTATCAACTTACCCTCTAAAATGCACCATTTTCGAGATACAAGGTGTTGAAATTCAATAAAAAAATTCGTTTTTTGCGAATATCTCCGGAACCGTTTATCGTACAGAAAGCTGCTGTTGTAAGCATTTTCTACTCATAATAAGCTAAGTTTTGTGCAAGAAAAAGTTTTTTTAAAGTCATTATTGGTGAAGATTTTGAAGACCACTGGAAAAAGTACGGTTTTGAGACGCCCATTTCAACCGCCAATGTTTTTTACACAAAAAAGGTACTAAAGGTCATTAGCTCTAAAGTTGACCGTTTTCGAGAAAAATCAACTTGTATCACGTCTGTTAATGTCGTTCCTGGCCTGTGCTCTGACTATCTGGGTCTTGTGATCTGCATTAATACAACCACTCGAATACCTAAAGTAGCTCCTACCTTAATCAAAAACTATAAGCTTTGTAATATGGAAAGAGCGAACGTACGAATAAAGGAATATGTAAAATCTAACCCTGTTATTACACCCGAGTTGATCGTAACCTTTAACAAACGCTTGCTAAATTTAGTGGATGAAGCGAGCCCCTCCATTATCAAGAAACATTACAATTTCCCTCTGCCACCATTTATTCTCCAAGGAAAAGCGACGACTCTACCACGATTTTAGATCCTATGAGGAGCCTGCTCTGAAAAGAAGGTTCAACGAGCTTAATAAAAATATCCAAAAGCCAAAGGCTTGTGATAAAATCAACAGAAGCAAGGGTAAAAACTACTAGCAAGAACACCAGAAACCCAGGAGCTTATTGACCCTACGGATGGCTGCTCACCCTCTAGTCCACGCTGAATACCTTGAGAAGGTGTTTTCCTTCAGCAATGAGGTCTTGTTCTGCCCTCACAACAAAAATATAGTAGACAATTGGTACCAACACGCCTTTCTCAATTCGTCCGAAACGCCTTCATACTACCTAACAGAGGAACCAGTACAGCCCCTGGATACGGCAACATTTCAAGGGAAATCTCAAGGAACCTGGATCTTGATATCCACGTCTATATAAGAAAAATATACAACTATTGCCTGACCACCCAGCATTTCCCACAAGATTGGAAGACCTTTATCATATGCATCCCCAAGAAAGATTCTTCTCTATCCGACTCTGCGAACTACCGTCCTATCTCATTGCTGCCCGTAATGGGGAAGCTCTTCGAGGTACACTTGAAGAATAAGCTGTTCGATGTTGTTGCAAGGAGGATTCCGTCATACCAATTTGGATTCCAACAGGGTAAATCTACATCTTATCCCTTGGCAGTGCTTGTCACAAATTTCCAAGTCGCACGTTACCAAAAACAACAATCCGTCGCAGTGTTCCTGGATGTTCGGAAGGCATTTGACTCCTTATGGTACAGAGGTCTACTGTACAAGCTAGCTATGTTGAAAATCCCATTTTATCTCCTTAACCTGCTAAAAAGTTTCTTTCCGACTGCTCCTCATTGGTTAAAGTGAATAACTGCAACTCTCATAGTTTCACCGCTCAACAAGCTCTCCAGACGTCTTCGATTTGAAGTCTTACGCACTACTTTATGCCGGCGATACTACTCTCGTCGCACATGATGTGGAGATTCCATCATCAGTCCTTAGGCTGCAGGCGCTTATTCAAAACATAGAGGAATGGTACCCAAAATGGCGTATCCTAATAAATCCTTTCAAAACCAAATTTTTCATCCCCTTCCTCCCTGCTCGCGTTGCTCCTCCCACAATAATAATTCAATCTTCTCCTATCACAGCTTCACCAACTTGCAACTACCTCGGCATTACCTTGGATAGAACCCTTAAATTCTATGCCCACGTCAAAAACCGCGCCAAACATTTCCGCTCACTGTCCTATAGAGGCGGATATGACGACCTATTATCGAATATGCCTCATTAATCATGACTGAAGCGCCAAGAGGATCACAGTACCATCTGAAGGTAGCAAAGAGAGCAATCCTGAGAATCATCACTCGCATTAGACACCCTCACAACCCACTTTTCAACCCTTCCAACGAACTCCTATACGACCTTACAAAGATTCCTCCTATAAACTCCCGTCTACAATCCTTATGGAGTATGACTACCGGGTATATCGACGACTGGAAATTTCTTAAAAGCAAGGTTGGCATGAAAGGGAATGCCACAAAACTTATTCACTTCGTTATTTTTGTGATTAAAAAATATGCTTGTTGACCTGTACCTATCCTTCAAACCACCTCTTTCTCGGGCGTCTCACTGATCGTCTTCCTCTTGGTTTATACTGCAGTGCCAATTTTGGATTCCATCATCCTGCATGTGGTCCATCCATTTCTCTTTGTATTCCTTGATTTTTTCGTCAACTGCAAAAACTTCCAGTTCCTCTCTAATATCTTTGTTTCTCATATGATCCAATCCGTTACAGCCCTTGGACGTTCTTAGAAACCTCATTTCCGCGGGCTCTATCTTGCTTAGGTCTTTCCTTGTTGTCCATGCTTCGCTGCCATACATCAGGGCCGGTATTAATAATAATAATACTTTATTGTGTTACTAAACTGCTGCTCATACACTCGTCCAAATAAATACATTTCCAATACATTTTCTTATTTAATAAATACACCAGCATAAACAAAAACCAAGAGCGTATGGTGGTTACAATCCGATCCCTGCATTTAAGAACTCCTGCACAGAATAAAATATTTTCTGATACAAAATTTTTTTAAGCTACCTTTAAAAGTCTTTCTATTAGACTCTCCTATTAATTCACTCGGCAGTTTGTTAAGTACCACTCGAGATAAGTACTCTGGCCCAAGCTGTGTTTTGGATAAACGGCAGTAATTGTTATAAATTTTATCCTTATTCCTAGTATCATGCCATTGTCTTATAAAATTTCATTTTAGTATCCTTCCTGCATTTATTACCCAAAGTTCCTCTAATAGTTCCACACATTCTTGTGAAGATTGTCAATTTGTGATGTATGTCCTTATCGTGTTCATAGGTAGCGTCACATCCTAGGTATTTAAAGTGGCTGACCTGTTCTAAGCGAGCGTTATCAATGTATATCTTAGTTCTTATTGGTCCATTTCCTATAAATACCATTGTTTTTGTCTTAGAGATTTCGCAGTTGTAATCTTTATTTATGCTATTGAGCAAGTATACGGCTTTTTAAAGGTTATCTTCTGACGTAGCAAAAATTTCAGGACATTGTTATGGTGTAGGCGGATGCCATTTGGATCTTGAGCCATTTTTTGATTAGATCAAAATTAGACCAAGTCTTCGTCTAAGACATTGTTTATTGTTATAGCTTTATATGTCTGTAAAGGCTCTTTATTGCTCTGGTTAAGTGATCAGGAAATTCTCTTTTCTCTAGTGTTGACCACAATTTGCTTCTTATTGCCGTAAAGGCCTTAGTGTAATCAATGAATGCGATGTGTTTCCATATTTTGCTCCCTTCTCTTTTCTATTCTTTGCTGTAATGTGAAGACATAATCCATACATGATCTACCTCCTCGAAAGGCATTCTGTCGTCCACGAATATTTCAGCGATTGCTTATGTTCTTGTTGTTATTTATCCAAGCGTATAGTTTGTAACTTGAGTTCAATATGCTATTATAGGTCTCTATAGTGCTGTTTCCATTGATCCTTATCTATTACATTTATCTTAGATGTATCTTTCTCATCCTTATTTAGATCTCTGAGAATTTTATATGCACGTTGTTCGTCGTTATTATATCATTTTTATATTACTTATCATTTCATTTTGCTGCAAAAAAAATAAATTACATAATAAAACAAATGATAATACAAAATTATGTAACTAAATTTTTTATTTTTATTAATAACATTTAAACTTGACCATTATGAATTGTTAATATATGAGTTTGATAAGAACATCTTTGCGTAAATGAACGATTACATAAGGAACATTTAAACGGTTTCTCCCCGGTATGACTTCTCATGTGAGCCTTCAAAGACATCTTAGCGGAAAATCTTTTGGTACAAACTTCACACTCAAAAGGTTTCTCCCCCGTGTGTGTTCTATTATGACATCTAAGCGCCGATCTATCAACAAACCGTTTATCACAAATTTCACATTGAAATGGTTTCGGTCTTGCATGGAATCTAAGATGTGCTTCAAGGGTGGCTTCCTCTCGAAAATTTCTATAACAAACCGTACAAACAAACGGCCTGTTCGCAGTGTGTCTAAGCAAATGGGATTTTAAATTTCGTTCGGAACGAAATTCTTTTTTACATATATGACAAGGAAACGTAGTTTCTTCCCCGCTTTCTTTATCGTGATCTTTAGATTCTTTTTGATCATTTCTATGACATTTAGATTCAACATGTCTTTGAAGACTAATATCACTAATAAACGATTTATTGCAATTTGAGCAGGTGTATCTTCGTATTCCTTTGTCGTTTTCGCAGGCGTGTCTTTCATAGTGTGTTTTCATAGTACTTTTTAAACGAAATGCTTTTGAGCAAATGGGACATTTAAACGGACGTTCTCCTGTGTGGATTCTAAGGTGATTTTCAAGTTCAACTTTTCCGTGAAATGTTCTCGGACAATAAGTGCATTGATGTTTAAGTTTCACCTCTTCGTGAGTACACATGTGACAATTTAAACTGTATAGTGTGGTATATCTTTTCCCGCAAAGTTCGCAAACCCAATTTTTTACGCCGGTGTGGATTATACAATGGGTTTTTAATGAGTGCGGGTTGGCGAAACATCGGCCACAAATATGACACATGTGAGAATAAACTGTGGATTTTTTGGGCCTTTTTGGTTTTTTTATGATTTTTTGTTTTTCCGGTTCTGATTGTTTTAATTCGTTTTGGTCTAATAATTTAGATTCTTCGTTATTAGTTTTATTACAAATTGATAAATGTAGCACGAAATCGAGGTGTTCGGAAAATCTTAAAAATAAATAACTTTAGAAATTTGTATAGTTGTTGTAGAACTATACCTACTCTTGGTTACAAAATTTACATTGTAAAACGGTGGGATGATCTGAACTTATATGATTTTGGAGGACTTTTAAATCGGTGAAAATTTTTAAACATGATCGACAGTGATAATAATTCGTCGTTGGAGATTTATCAACCTAAAAATAAACAATTTTTGATTTAGCTTAACATCTTCGCTACCGGCGTTCAGTTTACTGGACGCGTTTGCTAATGCATTTAGATGGTGGTTTAAATTTACACATTTAGCGAGTTTGGCTGACTTATCACTTAAAGATTTGGGCCCTTCTACTGATGATGAAATAAACTCAAATGGTTCTACACCTCCTGCTACACCAGCTTTGCAGTCTGAGTCTGATAATGAGTTGGATTGGAATGCCGCGGAAAGTTTATATCGAATTTGGGCAATAATGCCAAACCTATTGACTACTCCAGATTATTCTTTGACGTTGATATAATAAATAAAGTTGCAACTAAAACAAATAATCGTGCAACAACATCAGTGCCGGTTGCAGAAAATACGAGAAACAAGTCTAGTAAATGGAAAGATGTGACGCTACCTGAAATAACTTAATTCATTAGACAATGATCAAGAGCATTCCCATTCGTTTTCAGTCGTAACGGAACTACCAAAAGATTGTTTGGATAAAGGGCATGAAATATGCCTTGATTATTATTAGACTAATGTGCGGCTAGCAAAATATTTGTTCAAAAGTAAGACGAACCTTGTAGGAACTTTGCGAAAATTTAGAAAGGGAAATTCGAAATAATTATTTAAAGAAAAAATTAAGAAAGGAGAAGCCGTATGGAAAAGAATAGGTCCAGTGTTAGTTACAAACTGGAAGAACAAGAGATTGGTGACTATGATATCAACAATACATAAATACCGAATGGTAGAAGGAACGAATAGAAAAGGAAAACAAGTAATAAAACCAGAGTGTGTTCTCGCCTACAATAAGTACATGTCCGGGATACACAGATCAGACGAGATGAGATATAACCATGTGTAACGCAGCAAAATTTGCTGCGCTAACACACTGATACTGGCGCACCTAAGTGAGTTAACGCAATGTATCAACTCAATTGCGCCACAACACAGTTGCTGATGCATTACATCTATCGCTCGTTGGACAGCTGCGCCCAAGGTTTATATATAAGAGGTTGTTTAGGTTTATACGCAACCTTACTGCGCATTACGTCATTGGCAGAAAATAATACCGGGAAATAATTCAAATTTTTAAAATAATGTTATTGAATTAGTTTAATATATTTAATGTGGTATATAATTAACTGAAATGCAAAATAATTCAACTTCATTTTTGATATAAGTTCACTTATCATAAAATAATTGAGGGAAACTAAAGTAGTAGGTAATTGATTTATGTTACACTAGTGAAGACAGACACTTCAACTCTCACTAAACATGACCTTGAGATTGCGCGCGCAATTCACTGTCACTTACGTCACGAAACACTCCCACTCTTTCCCCTCGCACACAAACTAAAATCATAGTATTGCAGCATAGGAACTTAAACAACCTCTCATATACAGAATGTCCGGAAATGACGTGTACAACGGAAGACCACAAGTACCTTGACCAAAAATATGATGATAGTACTGTATGATGTTGGTGGATGCGTTCCGCAACTGGTTGCGGAAATTCAAAATCCCATACACAATGCAAACATTGTGTATGGGGTTTGTGTGACACATCGTGCAATAACCACAGTTTCGCGTGTGTTAGTAGAAGGTGGTGATATTGTGTCTTGTTTTTGTATAAGTAGTGTTACCATGACCAATAATTCACCAAAAGTAGTGTGATCCATTCGTAAATAATTTTTATAGTCTAATGGTGAACTCAACTTAAGTTCTTTGTGAAGATTTGCGTGGCTAAAGTGATCTTTTCTTTAACCACTCTTTCATCCATACTCTCTACTTTCTTTTTCTAACACCATCTTCCCACGCAATACCAATTTTATAGCTAAATAGGCTGCTTCGTCAGGCGGCATGTTTCCATGCGTACACAACACAAGCAATTGAAGGTTGTATAAAATTGTGTACAGTGTATGGGTAACTTTGTTTGCACAATAACCACGTCAGTTTGCGTAATTTGTTTGCAGGTGTATGGGGCCTATTAAATGTTATTGCAAGCAACACGGAGCGCAGCGCTGAGTTTATGCGGAATATTGTAGTTAAATTAGTGTTCATTTTTTTTGTATTATTGCAATATATCTAAAGTAAGTTATTAAAGTTACCATATTTTGTTATACAATATTGAAAAATAGTACAGATATATTTACATATTCAATATTGGTACCCGAATCATGTTTTCAAAGCAAAAAAGTAAAATATATGTTTTAGCGAAATAGTGGCTTACTAGTATTAAGCGACACCAGCGTGCGCTACTACGCCAACGGTGGCGCAATTGAATTGACACATTTTAAAGTTGGGTATCAGCGCACGTAACACACTGTACTGAGTTAACTAAATCGCGCCGCGCAGCCCAGTATTACACATCTTTAATGGCATACTACCCATCGCCAAGGAAAACCATAAGATGGTACAGAAAAGTGTTCTTTTATCTTATATATTTATTATATATTTATTATTGCAATGTGGAATGCCTATTACATAAGAAGGAAATAGTTACAACCAAAATTGACCTCTTGAGGTTCAGAGATGAAGTTATAGAGGATATTCTACAGATCAATGATGGATATACTAGACCAACAAACAGAATTCCATTATCTGGAGGCAGTTCCCTCCACACAGAAAGATAAATCCGCAATGAAAAGGTTTCGCCAATATAGCAGAGGTGGAGTTTAGAAGAAATCGAGATACAACTGCCTGATATATTCAGAAAACCCGGGTTTATGTGTAGATCCATGCTTCAGAATTTGGCACAGTACACAATAATTATGTTTTGTAATACTATGGGTGCTGTAATATTCATTTTGGTTTGTATAGCTCATTATATCATATTTAGAAAAAGAAAATAGAGCCTTTGAAGAAATTCAGATGTGTCCAGTTGACTAGACGTTGGTAGACTAGGTCTTTTTTCATAAAAATTTAGCAAAAACATGTAAATAACATAAACCTGAATTTCGAAATCAAAGAAACTACAAATGGTACATGAGAAAAAACTACTGTAGAAGGCGCGTTAGCGAACATGTTAAATTAATTTAGGTTATATCCTTACAGGTTATATCCTTACAGAAGCATAAGTATGATCACTTATTGGATTCTCATCGTTTACATTATCTTCATCATCGACTTTTTCGTCATTTTCATTATCATTTATTTCATTTTTACTATTATTGCTTTTTGTCCTCTTCTTTTTCCCTTTTTCTTTACCACTTTGCAATTTTCTCTTTTTAACTTCCTCCTCTTGTTCATTTTCAACTTCAAATTCAATACTATCCCCTCCGCTTTCACTCCATGTTAGATCTACTTGAATTTCGTTAACAAAGTTTTTAGCTAAATCTTCACGGAATGTTTCATCAGATTTCAAGCACATTTGTTTAAATTCAAACCATTCCTGTACTTTATTAACACAGATATCGCATAAATATTCTGGTAAACCGTCGTTTTTTGTTACCTACAATACAGAATTAATCAAAACGTAAATTATAAATTGGAATTTACCCCCAATGAAGTGCAATCAGTAAACATTTCGCTTAACGTGATATTATATTCTTGAACTGCGCCAAAAACGGATTCCATCCGCTCATTTTTACCCATACAACCTCTGCAGGCGGTCATTTAATTTATTTTTTACTCAAAATTAATAATAATCTTGATATTACTTCAGTGAAAATTCTTAGAAAACATAACCTAAAATCATAGTATATTATAGCTGATAATAGATGGCACTGCAAATATTATAAAAATCAAATTAATTAAAAATACTTAGCACATATTTTTGTTTTATATACGTTATCTTTAATAAAAACAATTAAAATAGCCAAAAATTATAAATTATTTATTACGTTTTAATATTTATAAAAAAAAAATCGAACGATATCGATAAAGAAGACACTGACAATTTTGACATATATTTAAAAACATAACCAACAAAAATAAAGTACATAACCTTTCACGTGGTTATAATTGTTATAATAATAACAAAAATGGTTAAAACAGCTCTTTTCGAAGTAATTTTAGGCACATACGAAGAATTTTTAATCGGTTATAAATTTAACCCAAAAGTAAGCAACTCAATAACTTAAAAAAACTTAAATAATTTCTTTTTTTTTTAGTCACAAGAATTAGTTCAAAGTTTTGCGTCCCACACGCACTCGAGTAGTTTACGTTGTGTGAGTTTCTCAAATCCTTACTTAGCATCAGGAGGAGCGGATGATCGGATAGTAATTTATGATTTAAAAACAAGAAAAGAACATTGTATGTTAACACATCATAATGCAACAGTAAATTGTGTTAAATTTACCCCTCAACACACTCACTTGATGAGTGGTAGTGCTGATGGGATGTTATCAATTACAAGAGTAGGAAATTGGCAAGTTGAAAAGGTGTGGGAAAAAGCACATAAAGGAGCTGCAATAATCGATATTGCAATTCATTCAACAGGAAAGTTAGCTTTAACATTAGGAGCCGATGGTTCAATAAGAACTTGGAATTTAATAAAAGGTCGACAAGCTTACGCAATAAATTTAAATAGTAAATATAAACAAGCCAAGTTAATGCAAAGTATAAATTGGTCCCCAAATGGAGTTGATTTTATCTTATGTGGAGGTAATACAAGCGACATTTGGAGTATTGAAAGTGGTGGGATAAAACATAATATCGAACACAAAAATAAAGTGACTCATGCCTTATTTTTTGATGAAAACACTTTGTTAGTGGGATTTGAAAATGGCGAATTAGCTAAATTTAGTGCTGAAGGAGATGAAATTAAAGTTATTCAAGCACATAATTCGCGAGTTAAATCCTTAGATACTCAAAATGGATATATTGTTACTTGTTCGAGTAATGGGGAAATTAAAATTTTTGATGTTGATCTTGATGAGATTGTAAAATGTTCAACTGGATGTAGGCATACTTGTTTGGTTATTATACCGGGTGAAATTAAAGATGAAGTTGAAACTGAAAATGTTGAGGTTGTAAAAGAAGTAAAGGAAAAGAAAATTATAAAAAAAGCTAAAGTTGAAGTTGTTGTTGAGAAAGGTGTTGAATTGGAAGATAATGAACCAATAAAGAAGAAGAAAAAGGTTGGATTTAGTACAGATGGAGGAAAGAAACTTAAAAAGAAAAAGAATTTATAATGTTAAAATAAAAAAATACAAACGAATAATTTTGTTCTTTATTTCCACTTTATTATACAGGGTGACTGGCACATAAATGTATTTATTGAAATGCATTATTATAGAGCTCATTTACAATTGATTAAGTTAAATATGCATTATACAAAGTTGAATAGTTTAGGAATTTTTGCTTTTTGTAAATTTTTAGTATAAACTCCTACAAATATTGGCATTTAGAGTTTAATAATAGTTTCTTTGGCAACATATTGACTTCTCTGGATAGACTGCTCTTGTTTAAAAATACAGGGAAAAAATGTTTCCTGACTTAAGTTAATTTTTAAACAAGCTAATTTTTTATGAGCGTGTATTTTTAACTTCTCTGTTTTATAACCTTTCAAATGATATATTAAGCAGGTATAAATGTCTTTCCAATTAGCTAATAAGATAAGCATTGGCGAATGTATAATTTTGACAACTTACCCAAAGTTAAAAAAATTCTCAATCAATTACAACTATTTATTTTTGCGAATAGAAACTAAAACCGTTGATTCCTGATTACAATAAATTCTGGGGTTGACATTCAATTCATTAATAGGTAGCTATTAATCATTGACTAAAGAAATAATTTATATGATAACAATTGGAGTGAATACAATTTTAATAGCTGGTAAACGTTAAGCAAAAGGTTAATAATAACCTTCCTTGAAAAAACCATAAAAATTAAGCAATTTTATGTATCACATCAACAAAAACAAGTAACCAAAGGTAAGTAACGCATTGTTTAATTCTGTCTAGAAATAACTCATAACTACAAGTCCTATACATCTCTATTCCAAATACATGTATGAGCTCTTTTCCTGATTTTGAATCTTGTTATCTTACTTGTAATTAATGTTTTTGAAACATATGCTTCGTTTTGGATTTTTTCTATTCATTCATCCTTAAAGTTGACTTGTGTAGCATACACTCTTTCTTTCATGTGGCCCCACTCATAAAAATCAAGGATTAAGGATCCAGTGATTAGGAAACATTTCATTTAATAAATTTCGAACACTTTTGGAATAGTGTGCAGGGCATCCATCATGCTGGACCATATTACATCTGTTTTCTAAAGGTATATGGTCAAGCAGGACTATTAAATTGTTATGTAAAAATTCATGCTGCGCTAGTTAAACGATCCGGTAAAAAATAAGCACCAATTAAATTATTTCTAATAAGCCCAATCCACACGTTTATGCAACATTTTCTTTGAATTTGAGCAACTTTTGATTTTTGTCCGTCCAATAATGTAAATTATGAAGATTTGTTATACCTTATAAGTACGAAGGCTTTCACGGCCGATATTAATTACACTAAAACTAGAACTAACACTATCACAAGAACTAACACTAAACCTAGAACTAGAATCTTTCGGGTTAAGCCGTGCGTTTTTTGAAAAAATGTTTGACGTTTCGGATGCCATGTTGCAACCTTCTTCAGAAACAAATTCGAAGTTGCAACATGGCATCCGAAACGTCAAACATTTTTTCAAAAAACGCACGAGTTAACCCGAAAGATTCTAGTTCTAGGTCTAGTGTTAGTTCTTGTGATAGTGCTAGTGTTAGTTCTAGTTTTAGTTTAATGCCCACAAAATTCTTTCAAGAAATATCCATCTTCACTGTCAGCATTTAAAACAATACGGCACGTCTTCTTCAACTGCTTGGACAGGAGTATAGTGGCATGGATGGTTGCCCGTTTGTCGAAGAGTTGACCATAGCTTCCATTGTGACATCCCCAGATTAGTGGCTACGTTTCTTGTACTGGGTGTCGATGCTTCTTCGAATGCATCCAAAACTTCATCTTCTGCATTAAGACGAGTAGGTCCAATACGTGCGGCTTTTTTTAAATTCGGCTTTTTTTTAAATTACCAGTCTCTACGTTAACCTGAGGGATCCGTCTATTTGGATACCGCTCCTGGTACTCTCGACGAGCTGCTGCCGCGTTTCCGCCACAGAAACCATAAATGTATAATACGTCAGTATACGCAACACTTGTAACCGATGACATTTTACGCAAAAATTAAATTCAAATAAAAACAAACAATATTAACTAAAACACTCTCAACATTCTATGGCTACTAATAAGAGATGAAATGTCCTGCTACCACTGGCTAAATGTAAAATATTTGTATAATTGTTAGATTATAATTGAGGAGCGTCTGTTGAAAAGGGGTTATTTCCATACTAAAGATAATAAATAAATAATTAACATTAAAAAATGGAAATAGCACCTTATGAACAGAACATTGGATATACAGCAATTTTTTATTATGAATGCATAGAGGAAAAAGGATAGGTTAAGGGTAAACAAAAAAAACAGACATGAACATTTACTTATATTCTGATTGACGAGTAAATTAGCTACATTTTCTTTTTCTTCCCGTTTATACCTTGAGGTCTCATTGTGCAATAGTTTGGCAATGGCGCTTACCTCGCTTTAGAAGATTAATTGGCACTTTATTTGCTTCTAAACGATGTGTCGTGGGTGTAAATATTGCAACCAGATCGTCGAGATTTTTTTAAAATAATTCTTTTTACTGAACGGATATCTAGTACTTTCTTATAATATTGTTCAAGATCTTAGATATCATACAGAGCCCAGTTTTCTTTCAAAACTTTCAATGTCAAATGTTTTCTATAAATTTCATAATATGGTTCAGGAAGTGTGTTTCTTGATATCTTTCTCTAATCTGCCAAAAACCAATGTTAATGTTATTTCTTTTATGTTGGAGGGTCATTTGTTTAGAATGTATTAGGATATGAATAATATGACTATTTTTGTTCTGCCCCCACCACAACCATCACAAAACAATCATATAGTTTTTACATTTGTAGATATTTCCAAGTCCTTTAAATAGTTGAATAATGCAGATCCTACTTCAACTGACCCTCTTCCATATTGTGTTTCTAACCATGTAAAGAATGTGTGATTTTTTGAATTCAATGTTACAACACATAACTTATACAGGTTGTCTCACGTCCCAATAAACAAATTTGCGTTTCAGATACATATTATTGAAACATGAAATGTTTCTTCGACATATTTCTGAAACATAGTTGAAACGTGTCTGAAACTGCTAATGTCTGGCCCTTGTAATATTTCATTGAAACGTTTTTGCAACATACGGGTGACAATTACGGTACATTACTAAAATGTTTCATTAACGGTTTTGAATTATTTCTGAAATGTAAATACGTTTACCAATCTATGAAAATGTCTCCTAGAGATATTCAGCTTTAACATTTTTCTTTCCATGTTATCTCACATCACACAAACGTAAACTACATAATTTTATATGATTGCAGGAGAAAAACAGCCAAATTTAGCGGGAATCGCGATCAAACCTTATAGGTTATGATTTGATCTACGTAAAACGTTAAATTCTTTATATTATAGGTCTCTTTCTTTAAATAGTGTTCACTAGCCGTATTTTCATTAACTAAATCTAGCGGTGATATATAAAAAAACTTATACAAAACTTGCGCCATTCTAAACTAATATTCGAACGATTCAATGGCGAGAAAATCTAAAATTTTTTTTCTCTACTATTTATCT
This sequence comes from Onthophagus taurus, assembly GCF_000648695.1. Classification (NCBI taxonomy): domain Eukaryota; kingdom Metazoa; phylum Arthropoda; class Insecta; order Coleoptera; family Scarabaeidae; genus Onthophagus; species Onthophagus taurus. The sequence continues at coordinate 741,986 of NW_019280717.1, forward strand.
ATAAACATTCCTATACCTATTTATTGTAGTTTCTCTCATATTGGGAAATTTATCAAAACATACAGAAAATGCAGGAAACCGTTTTTTTTTTATTAGAGGCCATACCTTTCTAATAAAAAAGCCAGCATTTCGTGCACGTTTTAATAAATTTCCCAATATGAGGCAAACTACAATAAATAGGTATAAAAATATAAAAATGTTGATAGATAATTTGTAGAGAATTACATTCCCTTTCTGATAGGCTAAACAAATATGGGGCGTTCTATTTAAAATTTTCAATTTTCTCGCCATTGAATATGGAGAAACAGTAATTCAATTTTTGACCTATTTGACAGCATCTGAACAGTAATCCTGCCAATGTAGATCTTCTTTGAATGAACCTTGGCTGAGAGATGATTTAAAGAGCATATTGAAATTTACCAAAAAAAGCTTAAAACCAAAATAACGCGAAAACGAAAAATGCTAGGTACCAATAACTGCTATCAAAGTCAACCTATTTTTTACGTAGAATTAAACGGTGTAATAAAAACTATAGCATTCCATTTAAAATAACGAAGTTATGGTCTACTTCCGATAGATCGGAAGTGGCGGCCATCTTGAATATATTTTAGATCGAATGTTCCGAATGAACAACCCATGCTACCAAAATTTCAAATCTCAACGAATAGTGGAAACTGAAAAAGTTTTAACGAACCAGTTACGTGAGACACATGTATAAACTTATTTCTTTAGAATGGTATGCATCTTGTATAGGGTTTTTTTTTGTAACGGTTGCACTTTTTCCATATCAAAACACAAACTTATACTGTCAGGCACATCCTGACGAACCATAGCATAAAATGCATTGGCCCTCATAGAGTGAATCTTTTTCTTCACCATTAATTGTTGTTTTTTTCAGGATTTTTTTCAAGTTTTATAAAAATTTTTCCAAAGAATTCAAGTACCACAGACATCTAATGCAGGAGTTTTAAAACTAATGTTGTATTCTTTGTAAAAAATTTCATAAAACATTGTGCATGAAACTCTGAGATCAGCTGTGACCAAATCACAATAATATTGTCTTTGTTTTTTTTTAATTTAATTCTGAAGATAAATATATGCGTTTGCTTTTGTTTCGGTTGTAGTGGTTTTCACTGGCTGGTAGATTATTCAAAAACTTTCTGAGACTGTCCCTTTTTTATCCTCTGTTTTATTTGACTTCCTATCACCACCGCGTTTTTCTTTAGGTATTCTACCTTGTATCAATACTTCATTCAAATGTTGGAGCCTTTTTCTTGAAACATTGAAAACTCTTTGCATCTTCGTGCCTTGACATTTTATTACTTCTTTAGTTCTTGTACAGGACCTAGGCCTAAATTTCCTAGATTGGGGTTCTGAAGGGCCCAAAAGCCTTGCTAAAAAGATGTCTTGTTCGACTGTCGTAATTTTAAACGTTTCCTGTTCTTGAATTTTTGAATCTATGCTTGCATGTAGCGTAGAAGTTGATATAAAGAGGGTCATTGCTTGTATATTTTCTGAAAAATAAAATGAAATCATATGCGGAAACCAACTTAAAACACAATATTCGTACACAAAAAAATAAGAGTACCAAAGGCACTTACTTTTTACGATAGGTAGATAGATATCTTTTCGTATTTTCTGTCTTACACCACTATTTAGGGCACGTGCATCCAAGTTTCGGTCGGGTTTTATAGAATTTTTGAATGAATTTGTTAAAATCGATAAACTAATCGACGAAATATCCGCGCGGGAGAAACTTGACACCACAGATAATAGTATCTTAACACTTGTCATAGAGTATAATAAAAGCTGTGTTTTGTTGACAACTTGAATGGAAAATACGTAACGAATACCGCATAGAAATCAAGGAAATAGTCTTTTTTGAACAGAACTTATCTTCCTAACCGACACTAATATGAAATATAGCTCTCTTTGACCAGAAATTAATTAAGTGTTTAATAATCAGTTTCAATCATGAAAAATAGCACTTTTTGAACAGAATTAAATTTTTTTTACAAACATTGAAGGAGGTATGATCAGTTTTTACCAAGACTAAATAGTCTAGTAGGATTCTACTATATATCAGACGCTCATAAAAAATTAATTTGTTTAAAAATTATCTTAAGTCACAAAACATTTTTATCCAGTATTTTTAAACAATCGAAATATTGACAATATTTTTCAACTTAAAATGTGTATTAAAGTGTAGTCTATCTAATATGTTGCCAAAGAAACTATTATTAAACTCTAAATTCCAATATTTGTATTAATATTTGAGTATATACTGAAAATGTACAAAAAACAAAAAATTGAAATAATTCCTAAACTATTGAACTTTGTATAAGACATATTTGGCTTAATCAATTGCAAATGAGCTCTATAATAATGCATTTCAATAAATATGTTTATGTACCAGTATTTTATTTAAATAATAGATAACTTAATAGAACTTAAAATCACAATTTCATCTTTTAATATTTAAAAAAAGAGTTGCCAATTTGTCTTTTACATTTTTTTTACATATAATCATTTATAATATCATTTATTACAACCTAAATACTTATTTAATTGTTCCTTTAATACAATAGCTTTATTTTCATTGCATAACCCTGTAATCCAAAACAATAAAAGTGGAAGATCAAACTTTTGTATTCCCAACGATTGTAAAAATTCTAAATTAATATTTGGAGGTCTTGCTAAAGTATTAACAATATTCCTCCACTGTACAATTAAACAATTTAATTGTGTCTTTAAAACTGAATCAGGTAAATGTTTATTATCCAAAGATTTCATAATGTTCATAATTAAAGTTGGTAATTTATTAGGTAATTCTTCATCCCATTTCACTTCGTATTTTTCATCACTTTTTATTATACTACAATATTGATTACTGCTTACCAAAAATTCACACGGTAATAAACTTTTGAAAGCATCCAAGAGTGATGATTCTGTAATTAAGTTTATGCCGGTTAAAACACAATATAAACCAACCTTAAAAGTTTCATCTCCTAAATTTTTTAAATAACTTCTTAATAATGGTGAAGGAGACACATTAGGAATACTTAAAGGCGTCTTCCTTCTTTCCTCAGCTAAAGATCCACTTAATAACCAAGCAAACCACAAGTGTAAATGTGCAAAAACTGCTGGGCGACCTGTTAATTCAGATAAAGATCTTCCTGTTGTACTCGGAGATCCTTGAGCTTGCCTAACAGCCCTTTGAGGCCTCTTTTCTTGTTCAGCATCATTTATTTTAGCAGCATCTTTTTTTAAATCCCTCACAATCTCTTTTATATGTTTCACAAGAACCGGCCAAACATTCAATAAATGTACTTTGTCTCTCATTAACATTAAAATAGTATATTTACGATAAAACCCTCTTGCTAAAGAATCTTGAAGTGTAAAAGTCCGCGCTAAAACGTGTCCACGTTCGTGGTCCCCAAAATAAATAGGAGATCCTTCTCCACTCGTTTCTTCTTCACAACTTAAACTACGAACAACAGCTTGTTTTAGAAGAAAGGCTAAATCTTGTTGTAAAGGTGTTCGGGTCGTTACATAATATCCTTTCTCATTTTTACTAACAAGTGCTTGATTTAAAAAGATTGATTGGCAAGAATCGCACCAAGGTACAGTTAAAGCGTGAGGAGCTTGATTTTTGGGAGGGTTTTCCGCTTTTTGCGTACACAAAATTACACAGGGTCCGTGGGATTCACAAAAATGCCCCAAAGCTAATATTCCATCCATTTAAACACTTTCGAAGTCGTTAAAATGAACACTTTCGTTTTTATTTTGAGGTTATGTAAATAAATTTTGAGGTTAAGCAATACAAGTCGTTTGTAAATTATAAAAAGGTATTTTAAAAGTAATATAATTTTCTTTACATAACAAAAATTGATTTAAGCGGTATTACATAATCTTCGAGTAAATTTAATTCGTAATTATAGGTAAAAATATCATTTTTGTTATTTTTAGGTTATGTAAATACATTTTTAGGTTATGATTTTGTTAAAGTGGATTTTGCGATTTAAAATAATAAATATTAAATTTTTTTTTAATTAATTGTTTTATTTTTAGCATAAAAATGTTTCCGAGTAATATGGCATTGGTAAAATTGGCTTCGGTTGGTGGAATTTTAACAGTTACGATGGGTTTAGCATATCGATGGCAAGTGAATAAGAGAGTGTGCGAATTTGAACCGTATAGAGCCACCTTTAAAATTGTACGTGCCCATAAAGGAGCTGTTGAATTATTAGGAGAACCTATAAAAGATAAATTAGTTGATATTGGGAATACAGAGAAAAATTACACCAAAGATCTTGCAGCACAATATGAAGTACCGGTTAGTGGTACTAAGCAACGAGGGACAGTTTATTTTTGGGCTGATCGTGAAGGAATTGATAAACCATGGAAGATTAGTCGTATCGAATTAGGCTTAAAAGATGAACCAGAGCGAAGATTATTAATAAGTGGTGGGGTTGATGTTAAAAATGTCTTGTAATTTCTTTTTCTAAATACAATTACCAAATAAATTTTCTTTTTAAGACGAATAAATATCTTACAGACTTAGTTTTACAAGTGGGTCATATGTCTTGCTTTTAATAGCTGAGCAATGAGACCTTGAAATTCAGAAAAAAATGAGACAAGGTTAAAGTCTATTTAAGAACGAAGTGAAGACTGTTTGATTCCAAAGCGTTTATTTGTCACGACAGTCTGTAAAATACGTTAAGTAAATAATCTAAAAATGTTTTTTGTGTACCATTTATTTTTATGGTAGCTATGAAATTATTATTCATTGCTTATAATGATTGTTTAAAAAGGAGAACAATAACCCTGTCCATAAAAATAACAACCATATCCAATTGAAGGGAAGGCTAACGCTTTTTTGGATATGAAACGGAAGAACTTTATCGAAACGATGAGTCACAATCAAATAAGTTACGATCTATTAAAAGATTTCATCGGATTCTTTCCTTCCAAATAAATTAGATTTTAATCAATTTCTTACGGTTAAGATTACATCAATAAATTTTTAAGTGTTTTTTTACCAATTCGTTGATTTTTTTTGAGCATTCAATTAAAATTATCGATCTTAATATCAAGGTTTAAATTCAATTAAGATTTATTACTTTCATAAATATTTTTTAGACTCATGAAATTTTTAATAATACTATAGGCTTATATTGAGTATAATTTTTTCTGAATAATTCCAACTATTGGTTTCGAATGGATCAAAAAAGTCAATATATAAAAATGTGAACTGTAGAATTTGAGAAATGAAAGAAAACCTGTTTGCGAAATTATTTTATTTCATTATAATCAAAAATATTGAAAATAGTGAATGTGACTTTGTTATGTAATGAATTTCGGTAGCGATAGAGTCTTGCGGTTTTCGATTCAGCCTTGTAGTTTCAAAAAGAACATTAAAACTTATTCTGTGCGCAAATTGTCTCTCAATTATTTCCTTGGTCGTCCTAGACTTCGTTTATCTAGCGTCGATTTATCCTTGGTCCTTTTCACTAGTCAATCTTGTCCCGTTCTTTCTTCCTATATTTATGATCTGTGTCGCAAGTTTCAATTTCAATGTTTCAAAAGAACTTGTAAAAAAACTTCTTACTTGCTTTAAAATAATATATTTATTCGGAACCGGTTTCGAACAGTGTTCTACTCTTCATCAGCCGAATCTACGTTAAAAAACATATCATATGACATATATTCGAATATAAAATAAGTAGAAAAAGTAATATATTTACAACTTACTGTCATAACATTAAAAATAAATCACACGACTTCAGTAACATTTGGTTGTGAAAGTTTCTTATTAAATAATTTACATAAACTACAGAAGCGTACAATGTAGTAAAATAAGTAATGTAAATTCACCCAAAATTCATAAAGAAGGCATACCGATACCTATTATTTCCTTTAGTAAAGCTTCTACTTCAAAGTTAGTTAATTTTATGTTCAACGTTTTCAAGCTTATTGAGTTCCACCCTAAATTTGATTCACTACAATTCATTCAAAATACCTACCAGGAATTGTGAACTTAACAATAAAGTCCTTATTTCCTTTGAATATTCCTATAGAATATACGCTTCACTTAACATCACATATTTTTGAAAAATTTTTAACAACAATACTATGGTGATGCATTTGAATACAATTTTGAAACATGTTGTTACACAGAACTACTGCTCTTTTGATCACAACTACTATAAGATTACTGAAGGCCCTCCCAGGACTTTTATCTGAAATATTACACATTGAAAATACTTTTATTACCAATGTTTGCAACCAAAGAAGAGAAAATAATATTTGAAGTTTTGATAAAATTTTCGATGTTGCAATTTTCATCGATAACTTTCAAAATTCGCTATAAAATTCATTTCTTGAAGGATCCTTGTGGAAATATCACCAATTATTAATTAAAGTATCCTCTTTTTAATGCAAAAAGCCGTTTTGAAAAATCACTTTCAGTTCTTGAGAAATAAATTTTTGAAATGATCGACAATTTTTTCGAATTTTGCAATTTTCGCCGATTAAGTTTTAAAAATTCGTATAAAATCCATTTCTTGAAATATGAGTATAAAAATTTCTCAAAGTGTTAATAAAAGTGTCCTCTTTCCAATGAACCAACCCATTTTGAAAAATAGCTTTTAGTTTTTGAGAACACAATATTTGAAGTTTTGATAAAATTTTCATCTATAATTTTCAAAATTCGCTGTAAAATTAATTTCATGAAGGATCCTTCTGGAGTTCCTTTTTAGAGTTGCTTCGTTAATTAAATCAGCATCAAAAAAGTTCATTTTGTATCTTGGATCCAAATAAGTTGACATATCTTATCCGCTTTCTTATTAATTTCATTTTTATTCAAATATCGCAATAATATGTTAATGTAGCGTAGCACTTCAGAAATGTACCAGAAATTATAATGGTCGGATAGATAAGCCGGATATTCGGCCGAAGGGGATGCCGAATATCCGGTATCCGGCTTTTCGCAAAATCACTATCCGTTCCATAACTAGTAAAAACCTCGATATCATGGATTAAAACAGGGAAGAAAGGGCTAACACTAGAACTAGAATCATTCGGGTTTAGCCGTCTTAAGAGACGCCCGAATGTTTCTAGTTGTAGGTCTAGTGTTAGTTCTACTTTTAGTTCAATAAAAATATACAACAATTAAAACTAGAACAAGAATAGTGCAACTTGGGGAATAACTCGAGTTGGATTCTATTTATAAGCGATAACATTTATGTATATTTAAATATACTGATGTATTAAATACAACAAAGAAAAATTAAGTAACATTTAAACGCAACCTATAAATTAATTATTCGTAATATTTAACAAGTACTAAAACAACGTTGTTGACACAAAGAAGTAATGAAATATTTATGGTACGTATTGAAGAGGTCACGTACAACATCCTCATCGAGTTCGTCTTAAAAAGGAAATGTTAATTCTTTTTTTAACACTCAAGATAAATAATGTATGATGATAATAAAAGATCGGATTTAGATCGTTTCTTAAACAAGAAAGAAGAAGTGACTTTCTTTTATGTCTTCGGGCGTTGTTACAATTAAAACACGAGTCGATTTAAAAAAAGAAACCGCGTGAAAGTCTTCTTTCTTTTCATCTCGAACAAGATGAACGAGAAGAAAATCTCTTTTTTTTTAATCTAACGATATTTTTCTACGTGTTTTGCTTTTTCTTATCGGCGAAGGAAGTTTTCTAATTTACTTTATTCCTTATTTGAACAATTCAAAAGGTACGTTTAATCTTTACGACTAGTCGACAATAAAAAAAAACTTTAAGAATTTATACGAGTCGTTTGCGACGGAAATAACAAGAACCGTATTTTTTAAAGTACGCGATAAACTCGCACGCTTTGAAAACAAATACTTTGATTTCAATAAATTGTTAATTAATCGGTTCTATTATTTTATTTTAAAATGTCAATATGGTTCAAGTATATGTGTTTTTCAGAATTTATTGGAACCTACTTTCTTGTTGATAAATTTATTCAACATTTTATAATTCCAAAATAACCTTAATTATAGCATTTTTATGTTACATTTTTCGGTAAAGGTATCCGTTTTAAAAAATATTTTTTATCTATCAATTTATGCTTTTAAATTTGATATCATTTTTATGGCTTTTAGTTAATTTTTCGAGAGAGAATCATGTTTTTTATTTCTTTATTTCGACAACAATCATAAAATACTTAACTGTAGTCTTTCTCCCTTTATTTCAAGAGTATAGAAAATTGAGCAATATTCACAAATCGCACGATATCAATTGATATTGTAAACAGGGGCGTGTGTAAAGATATTTATCTGCTGTAAAGCATGTAATGCCTACATAACCAGAGTGGTTATGTATTGTTTAAAAAGGTTGCAATTAGTGATAGTGATTTTGCGAAAAGCCAGATACCGGATATTCGGCATCCCCTTCGGCCGGATATCCGGTTATCCGGCATATCTATCCCACCATTATGGTTATAATTTCTGGAATATTTCTGAAGTGCCACATTATTGCGATATTTGAATAACAATCCAAGATACAAAATGAACTTTTTTGATGCTGATTTAACCAACGAAGCAACTCTAAAAAGAGGATACTTTAATTGATAATTTTTGGTATTTCCATAAGGATCCTTCAAGAAATTAATTTTATAGCGAATTTTGAAAGTTATCGATGAAAATTGCAACATCGAAAATTTTATCAAAACTTTAAATATAGCTTTTACAAAAACTAAAAGTTATTTTTCAAAACGGGTTGGTTCATTGGAAAGAGGACACTTTTATTAACACTTTGGAAAATATTCATACTCATATTCCAAAAACTGGATTTTTTACGAATTTTTAAAACTTAATCGGCGAAAATTGCAAAATTTGATCGATTATTTTAAAAATTTATTTCTCAAGAACTAAAAGTGATTTTTCAAAATGGCTTTTTGCATTAAAAAGAGAATACTTTAATTAATAGTTTTTGGTATTTCCATAAGGATCCTTCAAGAAATTAATTTTATAGCGAATTTTGTAAGTTATCGATGAAAATTGTAAAATCGAAAATTTTATCAAAACTTCAAATATTGTTTTCTCAAAAACTAAAAGTTATTTTTCAAAACGGGTTGGTTCATTGGAGAGAGGACACTTTTATTAACACTTTGGGAAATTTTCATACTCATATTCCAAGAAATGGATTTTATACGAATTTTTAAAACTTAATCGGCGAAAATTGCAAAATTCGAAAAAATTGTCGATCATTTCAAAAATTTATTTCTCAAGAACTAAAAGTGATTTTTCAAAACGGCTTTTTGCATTAAAAAGAGGATACTTTAATTAATAATTGGTGATATTTCCACAAGGATCCTTCAAGAAATTAATTTTATAGCGAATTTTGAAAATTATCGATGAAAATTGCAACATCGAAAATTTTATCAAAACTTCAAATATTGTTTTCTCAAAAACTAAAAGTTATTTTTCAAAACGGGTTGGTTCATTGGAAAGAGGACACTTTTATTAACACTTTGGGTAATTTTCATACTCATATTCCAAGAATTGGATTTTATACGAATTTTTAAAACTTAATCGGCGAAAATTGCAAAATTTGATCGATTATTTCAAAAATTTATTTCTAAGAACTGAAAGTGATTTTTCAAAACGGCTTTTTACATTAAGAAGAGGATACTTTAATTAATAATCGAAAGTGATAACAGCGGCAGTTCTGTTAGTAATGAGTGTGGTGATGAATTACAAGCGAAGAGAAGGAAACTAGACGAAAGTGTAACAAGAGGTTGCTAAAGACAAACCTGATATAAATAAAGTTGTATTTAATGAAATAAGTTCTATTGGGGTTGAACTTGATTATTATCTGCAGTGTCCAACACCTAAAAGAGATACTAATCCCTGTGAATGGTGGAGTACTAAGTAATAGATTTTTAACATTTAGCCAAAGTCGAATATTTGGCAATTATCCGGTCGGATTTAAAAAAATGGCCGTACACCCGTCGTTCCATCATTACTTTTTACTATATTAAAAAAAAATTAAAACCAAATTCATTTCTATTTATAATTTAATTTATTTCTTTCAATTTCATATATATATATTTCTTTTTATTTTCAAATGACAATCTCAAATATCATTATTTTGTTATTATTATTATTATTTAAATAATTAAACTTCATTTTACATAATCTCTAAATAACATATCACAAAAACCTTCCCAAATATTGGGTAAAACTGGGAGTATAATTCCCATTTTTCTTTTATTAATTTTTTTTTCTTGACTAGGAAACATTTTAAAACTTAATTAAATAAAAAAAGGGGGACACAAAAAGGACTAGTGTTGACGTCCCAAAACGGTTGGTTCGTCCATTAAAAACGTTCCCGATCTAGTCATACCGCTTTGAACGGGCTTACTTGGAGATTTTGATATCGGTTTAGATGGCGAAGCAACTTTTGATGAAGGTTTACTTGTTTTAATCGGTGATCTGCACGTCGTTTTCGACGGCGATCTTACATTATTATTAATTTTTGTTGATTTTAAAACGTTTGTTTTTGAGGGCGATTTTGAAATATTTAACGGCGATCTATTCGGTGATTTAATTTCTTTATTTTCATCCTTTAAAACTCTTCTGGTTACTGTGGGCGTTCTTGTTTGGATTGGTTTAGCTTTGACGGGTTCTCGTTTAAATGGTTCTCTTTTAACGGTTTGTAATTCTTTTTTATTTAATTCTTTAGCTTTGTTTGATTCTATTTTGATTGAATTTTTTTGAAACGATTGTTGTTTGGTTGTGGGTGATTTAACAATACTTTGTTTAATATTTTTTGATGGTGCGCTTTTGGCGGCGCTACTTTGAGTGGGTCTGGTTAATGATGAATTATTTCTTCGCGTTGTTGATGGACTTGGAGGGATTTGAGGTGCTCTAGCTGCTAATAAAAGGCTTCTTCTTAAAGAAGGGCTTCCCGCTGGAGCTCTACTTGTGGCGGGGCTTGATGTTCTCGAGGAGTCCGACGATGAAGCTCTTGGTAATCGACTAGGACGAGCGGCTTCGCGCACTCTTGCTCTTAAAGCCGGTTCTAAACGTTGCCAAGCGGGGCATCGCGTTGCTTTATCAGCTCGCGCAGCTAACGATTGTTCTAATTGCTTATCTAATTTACGTAATAATTCAATATGATCTTTACTGTAAATTTGATCAAGCATTTTGTGACATTTTCCGTAACTCTTACACGCTTGTTCTGGCCCGATAGCTTCAGCTGCATTTAAAAATTGTTCCTCTAATCTTTGTAACATTTCACTGTCTAAAGATGTAAAAGAATTAGATGATAGAACAGTTGATAAATGTTGCCTCAAGAATAATTGGGACGCATCAGCTAATTGGAGCCCTAATTGTATGACCGGATCGCACCAAGATAATTGCGGAAGATTCCCCAACAATTTATCGCAAGATAAAATCGTCGACAAAACATTTTCATTCGTCATATGAACTAAATGTTGTTGTAAACATTTTTCGCGTAATTCCTTAGGCATCGAAACAAAGGCTCGGGTAGGCCAAGTTCTCTCATAATACAAAGTTAACCATTGTAAACAACGTTGATATAATTCATCTAAACCGTGTGCGGCCGCTAAAGGTAAAACTTCCGGTATTCCTGTTAAACATCCCGGACACGGTTTATGAAAATTATGGCAATGTCTACTTTTCAAAGCATGCGCAACGACCTCTTTTAAACCTTCCAATCCCAATAAATCAGCTAACGCGGCTAATTCCTCCAAAGAAATCGAATCGGGAACGTGCGAAGCTCCGCTATAAATGTGACACATCGCGAAATGTACCACTTCGTACGTAAAACCTCTTAAATTAATAACATCTTCGTGATGACCGCTTAAAGAACCTGCGAAATATTGGCAACGAGAAACTAAAATGCAGCGGTGAGCTTTTATTATTCTTCCGGCGACTTTAACGTGTACATCCGGTCCGATTTCTTCTAAAAACATTTTAAGAAGATCGGTACCTAACCGTTTTTGACATTGTCCGGTATCGCTACCGGAACTATCCGACATTTCTGAGGGTTCCGGTGGTAATGGTCTCGGAGCACTTCTATATCCCATTGATCTTGACATTAGAAGTGGTTCTTCTACCCAAGAACTTTCCGGAATTGAACGCGTCATCCTCGGAAGAACTGTTAAGTCGACTATTGGACTTTGACGTTCTAAATCCGATAGCTTCACAAACTGAAACAAAAAATAAAAGTTGATTAGTTTATTAAAAAGATATCAATTTAAGAAAATAAAGACGAGGAAAATTTATTGATTATTAAAATAAAGACGTTTTTAGTTATCTAATTTGATTATATTTAATCTTTTTTTGAAAGCTTGCTAAATATTTGAGTGAGAAAACAAAGTATGTATTGTACAATAAGGAAAAAACTTTGGACATTTAACATAAAAGATTATTTTTTGTTTTGCTTCGATGATTTGGCCAGATAAATACTAAATCTAAAAACTTTGATGAATGAAAACAGGAAATGGAATATGGCTTTTCATTACAAAGAAGATAGATCTTTTCTGTAATGACCAATGTCATAAATTTCAAGGTGATCACGAAACGTCTTCAGAGTTTGAAGCTGAATCAGATGAAGAAAGTCAAAGTTAAGTTGATGACAGTGAAACTATTCCACAATACTATTATACCTGGGACACTTAACGCCACCCAATTTCTGTAATAATCTATTAACCTTTGCTCCAGAGGTGAAATATCTGGGTATTATCTTGGACAAACGACTAACTTGGACATCACACATTAGTTGCAAAACCAAAAAAGCAACGATTGTACTGACCCAGTGCCGAAGGGCTATTGGGAATACTTGGGGACTAAATCCGAAAGTTACAATGTGGATTTACATTTCTGTGATAAGACGGAATTTACTGGTAGCTCACGGAGCCATAGTTTGGTGCTCAGCACTAAAACATGCATATAAAGCTAAATTGTTGCATCAACTGCAACGCCTGGCCACAGGCGCTATGAGATCTACACCTACGATTGCGATAGAGACTATGCTGAACGTACTACTGTTTATACCACTAGCTGTTAATACAGCATCAGAACTGATAAACTCCATCTAGCATCGAGCTTTTTGCAACAGATGGGATGGGACGGCAGCAGTTGTCTTTGCCAAGAAAACTCTGCTCTACCCTGACCGGAAGAGATCTACTCAGTTTCTGGGAAAATCAAAAAGTGACTTGAGGGTTCTCACCCACTTCCTGACCGGACACTGAAGGTTACGTAAGCACATGTTTTACATGAAGCTAGCGAATACACCCCTCTGTAGAGGGTGTGAAATGAAAGACGACACGGTAAGTCATATTGTTTGTGATTGTCTCAACCTCGCGTACTTAAGAGAATCCATTTTCGGAGTACCATGGCTCCAAATTTCGGATATAAGGAACATATCTTTCTGTTCTATATTAACGTTCATGAAAAGATTGGGCTGGTTTTCTGACCCTTGAATGAACAGTAATTGTGTGGACGTACAATGGGCCCGCTGGGGCCCAAGGGCTGTGAAGAAAATCACCCTCACGTTAAACTACATACATACATACATGCTATTATGGTCGCAGTCGTTAGAAGTTGTCTAAAAATTCCCCTGCTTCTTCAAGGACTAGATCGTAAAATATAATTTTTCATCTGTCAGGAATAAAAGGTCCAGCAGCAAGTGCTTCGGTAACAACACCCTTTGATGCTTGGTCTCTTCTGTTTGCCGAAGATATTCGGAATGAAATTTTAGTACACACAAATACAAAAATCACTGACGCAAGCGTTGGTTACAGACCAACATCTGCTTACGTAGGACATTTGGAAATAATTGAACTGAAAGGGACTTATTTCTGGGACTTTTCATTTTAGCTGGTGTGTTCAAATCAAATCATGAAGATACAAGAAGCCTGTATGCAAAAGATGGTAAACTCATTCGTATACACAGCGAAAAAAACAGAACTTAATCCTAGAAAACTGTCAGTGCCAGCACGCAGTGTACTAAAGTTAGTTTCACCAATTCAAAATACTAACAGGAACGTCACAAGAGACAATTGGTTCATTTCAATAAAGCTGTTAGATGAACTAAAAGGAGTCTAACACAATCTAAGAATTCATCAGTTAACTCTTGTAAGTTTGGATTTACACGGGATAATACATTAATTTCATATGTGCCGAAAAAAAAGGTGTTCTGTTGGTTCTATATTGCCAAAATGGAAAACCAGAAATAATTAATTTTTATAATAACACCAAAGTCGACTCACTGGATCAGAAGTGCTTAACATATTCGTGCCAAAGAACAAGATGGTATTTGGAGCACTATTAGATATTTCACGTGTGAACAGTTACGTCCTTCTATTAGCCTCGGCAGAAGAATCGTTCAAAATGACTCGAAGAGAATTTTCTATTAATCTAGGAAAAGGACGTCCATGTTGAAAGACGATGAAAGACTCAAAACCAACCATTAAATGCTATGCATATTGAGAAAAGTAAAGTATAATTTATAGAGTGTAAAGCATTCAATTTGAAAAATAGCATTTTTAAAATGTTATGAGAAAACATGCCTGTCAGAATTTTTATGTGCAATGGTAAATGAAATTTTCTCTTACAAGTCTGAAGAACAGTTTTGAAAACTTCGAAACAGACGACAACTTTGAAGAAACATGATTTTAATATTTTTACACTTTTTTTTGTATATCTGTACTTTTTGAAGACTTTTATGAACATACCTTTTTTTTATGTTACATTTATTAAAGTTCAACTTTTACTCAATTAAGGTGTAAAATATATGATTGCTTTAAAACCTACCATAACTAAAATTTAAAAAAAATAAGATTATAATAGCAAAAAAGGTAAAATTACTATGGTGGGGTGTCAAATACCCCACCATAGTATAAGTGTAACTTGAAAACACGATAATACTTGAGGGTTAAAATCCAAAATAAGCTTACAGATAGTTTTATAAGTAGTCAGGGATTGAAAGATCGGTGTTCAATTTTATCCAATATTGTCATGAAGCAATGTAAAATGGCACAATTGCATATAAAACAATATAAATCATGGAATACATCGACGACATTGTAATTATATCTCGTTCCTTAATAGCAATGAAGAAGCCTATTAAATTGGTGGCTAGAACAGTAGGTTTGGAAGTCAATGTAAACAAAACCAAGATTCAATCGATCCAGTCCAATCATGTATACATCAAATGCAACCAACGCATACAGATATAGAAGAGGACACCATATAACACCATACAATTGGTTTAACAGTTTATATATTTGGGGTCCAATGTTGAGTGGGTAATTAAGCTTATTTCTCCTTCTAACCAATGGTGGATGCTGAGGAAAAGGCCACAAAGGAGGTTCTGGGTGTAAAGTATTGGAAGTGGAGCACTAGGGATAGACAGGAATGGAAGAGCCTGTTAAAGAGACCAAGAACCGACATCACCCCAAGGAAGAAGAATATAGCGCGATAATCATTGCTATGTTCTTGATACAGATTGTCTGCATACAATATATTATTTGTAAGAAAGCTTTGTACTGCCTTCATGACATAAAGACCATGCAACTACTATTGAGTCCAACAGTTCCTAAATATTTTGCCAAATTGATCAGTATACAGAGTCCAGCAAAAAGGGCTCCCGTATTTGATGAGAACAATGTGGAGTTCTGGTAGGGACGGAGAGAATATACATTGATAGCAGTACACGAGTATATTCGTTGCTGGTATTCACCAATGTTGGTTCTGTGACTATTACTCAGTGCGCATTACCCATTCGGTTCATGATTTTGTTCCGGATGGGAAAACTTTTCAAGTTTCAGTATCAACCTTAGAACAGGAAAAATTTATTGATCGACCTTGGGCCGTAATAACACGGGAAAATATGGCGCGTTAAGCAGTTAAACATGCAGCTGCCCTGGGATTATCTGATAAGAGTGTTAGAAGAATCCTGCACAAACCTCCTTATTTATCACCTTGAGATTTTTTTTCCTTGGAGACACTAAAATGTGTTAGTTTGTAAATATCATCCCACAACTCTGCAAGCAGTTAAGGAAGCAATCACCCAGAAAATGACCCAATCTAGCGGAAAAAGCATTAAGAATTATAGACAATTTCCGGGAGATGCTTCGTCAATGTGTCAACAATTCCATTCACCCAACTAATTATTAAAATCAAACAATGTGAAAGTGGGATAGTATTTGTTGTCCACGAAGAAAACTATTTTTTCGATATTTTTGTTTGTAATTTGCCTTTTGAAATACGGGTGATGTTTTTGCCGAACTCTGCATTAAAAGTTTTCCAAGACAAGGTAACAATGTTACAAATTTCATGATTTATACAACAGGCATATTGGACGACTCAAAAGTGTCACTTGTCAGACAATCGACAAAATAAGCAATAATCTAATAACAAAAGAAGATCTGAAATCCAGAACCTACAGCTATAAACATCCGTTCATTTGCAAAAATTTGAAGTATTCATTACGTACCAAGAGTGAAGGATCAACCAAAGTATTTTATACAGTTTTGATTTTCATCACAATGTACCCACAGATGACCTATTTTATAAATGCCAATAAGCAAAAAAACTGAACTATATTAAATTACCATGTTTTCAAGTACTCTGCGTATCTATCAAATACTGATAGAATAGAACTACAAAATGTGTTTCAGATTTTTGTTGATACTATAAATTGTTATTAAATGAAGTTTTGTTGGTATCGCGGTTGTTCAAAGTTATCTTCACGCAACGAGGCTTTGGTAGCTCACCATGAAAGGATAACCTGTTGATACAGGAAATAAGTTGTTAAATGCATGAATATGAGTGACAACACTGGTATACAAATTATAACCCTCTAGAACAGCATATAGTGTGCCGATAAAAAGATAGTAAAATTACATGAAAATACTTTTCTAATCCAAAGTATTTGGTCGCTTGATGGAAATTTTTCTTTTCAGATATCTCCATAGAAAGATTTGCAACGATATCAAATCAGGTGATCTATATAGCCAATTGCGCTAGATTTGGGACTAATTTGTTTAAGAAAAGTCGTGGAAGTGTGGTAGAATGCCATCATGAGTGCCACCAACATTATCGAAAAATCCTGAACAACTTGAACAACTGTTCAAAAATTGCGTTTTTCTGATATTTACTTTATAGAAGTAATATTTTATGATTTTTAATATTTTTTGTGCAATTGATTTATCAATAGTCAGGTTCAACCTAATATCGCTTGCAGTTAAATAAGGCCAGATTTCAAACAATTTCAACACAAACCAATGATTTTTTAATTTAATTCCAACTCCATTTCACTTACTTTGGCTAATGGCTTATTGATCAAGCTATGTTACATTGAATAAGTGAACTACTTCCCAACTCCAATCATATACCGAATTTCTTTCTGTAGATATCCAAATACTTGAAACACGAATTTATACAACGTTATTACAAGCATAACATCAAAAGTATTTGTTCCAATTTCTTCTTTTGCATTTGTGGAAAATGTTTTATCGATTTTAATTGTTAAATACGCTTAATTAATTGATACAAAAACGTACACTAATTTTGTGCAATCTAGACCGTGTTATGATTTATATTATTCACCGCGATTTACGTGTTATCGAAACGTGCTAGACTATCCAGTAATAACAAAGCTCGGGTTAGGAAACATTTTATCATTTCTGAAATCGACCCGTTATATTCATTGTGCATTTTGTGTAATACAAATATTCCTGTGGTGATGAAGGAAAAATAAACACAAAGAAGAGTTTAACAAACTCTACAGCGACAATTAATCATTAAGCAATGAATCTGAATCATCGCGATGTCCAAATCTAATTCAGCGAAGTTTGTTATATTCTTTTTGTGAATTAAAACGCATGGGATTTACATTAGATACTCAATCTATATCTGCTGGCGATAACGACACTGATTTCAATCAAGTAGGATCGCAATATAAAACTCTTACAAGGACATATTTTAGCGAAACGATCATTTCTGACATTTACCACTAGTATACAATAAAATTTAACAAAGAAATTGCCTTTGCAGAAACATTATCATAACAGGTAATCAAAATAATCAACGTTTGCATTTCCGAAGTAACACCATATGGTGCCACATTGTTGCAATACATTCTGCATCAAAATTGGCCAAACCAAGGATTAAGATTTGGGGCAATACATTAAAAATCATTTTTTACAACTATGCTTGCTTATACATTTTCGTTTTTTGGATTACTGTAATATTTGATAATAAAAACCGATAAAAGTATGAATGCTGATGAGATGTTATTATTTTATTACGATAAAGTAGTTAATAATAATACTAAAATAAATTATATTATTAAGTCTAATATCTAAAAAGGATGCTAATCCTTGTGCCAATATAAATAAAAATGTTAAATAAAACTGCATTCCACTGCTAAATACTTCTGATAACATTATTTACCTACAAAAAATTATTTTCGCTCTTAATTTAATTCTGCATTTAAAATTTGAGATTTTTATTCTTTAAGATTATGAAGAAATTAAACCAATTTAAAGTTAAAATAGTGAAAGGGAGTAGTTAGAAAACGAATTATGAATGTTTCACCATTGATTTTTATGATATTTTAAAGAGAAATCGGAAATAATTCATTTTATATAAAATTATATAAAAAAAAATTCCATAATGAGTGATCTTATTAAAATAAACACAAACATGATTACTCTTAATCGATAAATAATAACCGAATCCACTCGATCTTTATTTAACATTAATCTATAATTAACTTCTTCCCCAGCTGTAATCACCCAAACCGTTTTAAATCGTCTTTTAACAACCCACATCATCACATTTTGGGGTCAATGCTTGATCTTTCGTATACATTTTAGTATATTTTCGATTCGTCGGCTCGATGTATGTATACAAAAGGTATTAATGACCTTAAACCTTAACACGCGTGTGATGATGATACACGACGATACGTGTCCCGGATCCACTCAACACAATAGATAAATATATACATTCAACAATAAACATTATCGCAATAATAAAAAAAAACTAAAACGATGACAAACACCAAAACAAATCTTTTGATCGAAATTCGTTTTGTGTTTGAATGGAAAAATTGAGAAAAATAGAGTTTCACCGACCTAGTTTTGTAAAAGAGATTTAAAACGGATTGTAAACAATTGGTATTTTACGGTCATATTTCGCAATCGTATGGAAATAAAGAGCGAAACAATAGAATTATTTTTTTAAATCATCCTTTATAAGGTTACAAATCATTTATTACTAAATAATTAAATTAATTTTGTTTAGATATTAAATTTACACCATATAATCGTTTCAATAAAATGTTAATAAAAAGCTGATTCATTTATAATGATTTTAAACATTCTATAGAAATATTATCAGTTAAATACTTACAAGATGTTTCAATTAAAATTGTCATTAAAATGTTTAAGTGTCGCATAATACACTTTATAATTAATAAGAAAAATGTGGAATTTTTTATAATCTTGATTTTTTTAGAAATTGATATCTTTTAAGAGATATATTGTATAGAGAAATATATTTTTTAAAAGATATGTTTTAAATGTAGTGTCAGGAGTCCACTAACACCCTATAATACCTTGCTAGATATGTTAGTTTTCTTGCTACATAACTAACGAGGCTACTAATATGAAACACGTTGTTTAAACATATAACTATTCATAAGATAATATGAGCAGACGAAAGAAAACAGTAGAGTATAATAGATTATATAACATACTCTGGAACCATGAGATACACAATTCAAGACGTGAAGGTAATAAGAGGGGCAGAACTGAAAACCTGGATAATATGGGTAGCAACCAAAATATGTGGAACATAAACTATGAAAACTTAAAGGAGAACCAAATGGGAAAATGGAATAGTAAACGATAAAACAGAAAAAGAAGCTTGCAATAGATCTACCGATCATCTATACCGATGTAGAAGATAGGAAGAAAGAGAGGCCGTAAAAAGACCAAATCTGGAAATTTGGGATGAATTTTGAACGAAGTTGTGTGTAAATTATAAGGAAAACAAGAAACAGTTCTGGAATGTAGTCAAGAACCTAAAAGGGACTAATGTAAAGTAAATGCGAAATATAAGGCATCAACATGAAGAGTTACAAAAGATCAGCAGAAACATACTGAAATCATGGAAGGACTACACGCAGTAAGATTTGATGAAGGAGGCAAGAAAGAAGAGGATACTGAAGACCGGACAGAGACTCGAGAGGAAGAGCTCTGAAGGCAACCCTAAATGAAAAGCAACCAGAAAAGACATACCACAGGAATTACTAAAACAAAAAGTGGGGCAGGCAGTAAAATGGTGACTGAAAACAATACTGAAACATTATCCGAAGATTATAATCAAGCAAATCCATAGAAAAAGGAAAAACAATTAGCTGCAAAAATTACTGGGCGTTCCGCCTTAACAGATAAACACAGGATTACATGTACAGCCTCACAGCCATACCAGAGAAAACAGTACACAGAAATAAGGATACATATGTAGTCTTCCTGACAAAGAGTAATCAAAAGTATATACACAAAAGTAAGAAAAACAGTTAAACTGAATGGAGAGACTGGAAAAGGAAGTTAAATAGGTCTTAGTCCACTACTGTTCGTAGTTTACATGCATACAATAATGAAACAAATCTAGAATCAAGGAAGATCAACGAGATTAGGATACCAAAACATAACTACAATCTGCTCGCGAGGTTTATGTATGTGCAGACGATATTGTACTAATGTCAGGCAAAGTAGATGACAAGATAGATCAAGGTTATGCAACAGAATAATAAAAGCAAGTGAAGTCTATTACCAGATGAAAAATACCTTGGTAAGTAAGAAAGAACTAATCACTAAACCAAAATTGCATTTATACAAAAGCATCTGACAGACTCACTCTTACCTACTCATCGGAAACTTAAACAATGTTGGATAGACACAAATCTAAAATGCAGAAATGAAGTATCTGCAAAAAATAGTATGAAAATCCAGAAGAGACATTGTTAGAAACAAAAGTGTTAGAGAAGAACTAAGGTTGAGAGCTCCTAGTAAAGAGGATAGAAAAGAAACAGCTGAGATGGTATCGCCACATGATTTAAATGGATGAGAAAAAAATACCAAAGAAAATTTTTAATATGAAATCAGAAGGAAGAAGAAAACGGAGTAGACCAAGAGTCCAGTGGGAAGAAGCTGTAGAAGAAGTGGAATTCAAAAGGGAATGTCTAGAGATAGGAACATCTACAGGAGATGGATCCGAAACCCAACACTGTGCGATGGAATGGAGACAAAACAACCAAGAAGGAGATATTTTTAACGATACTAACTCCTACAAAATTAGTTGACGAAGTCCACACAAAATTAGTGTAGTTATTTTTTATTTACTTTATTGTTAGTGAACTAAGGAAAGGGTTTGGAACAATAAAACAATAATAACTGCGTATTAATGATATTCTCATAGAGATGATGATAAAAGAGAGAAGGCATAGAGGAAGACCTCGTAAAACCTGGGAGGTCGACATAGAGGAAGTAGCTAGAAAGAAAGGGAGAAATAAAGAACCTAGCCAATAACAGGCAATAATACAGAAAATGGTTCAACACCCCAACACTGTAAGGTGTTGGGAAAAATCAAAGTAAGTAAATATTAGTGATTTTCTAAACCTTTAATTAATT
Source organism: Onthophagus taurus (assembly GCF_000648695.1). Taxonomy (NCBI): domain Eukaryota; kingdom Metazoa; phylum Arthropoda; class Insecta; order Coleoptera; family Scarabaeidae; genus Onthophagus; species Onthophagus taurus. The sequence goes on from NW_019280717.1 coordinate 763,719, forward strand.
AATAACATTCACTCTTTTTTATGTTTCAGTTTTTACAAATATACTTGTTTAAATTTTCTTCGTTTTGTATGAAGACATTATTTCCAAGCACCTCTTGGCAATGTTGTTGTGATAACTATTACAAATTTTAAAGCGAATCGTAAAAAGTTTTTTTAATTTGATCTGAAATTGATAGTTCTAGGCCAAACTCCAGCTTCTATACTTCTAAATAATCCTAAATGATAAAAAAATAAATACATTTTTTTTTTCTATTTAAATATTGTACTTAGTATGATAATAATGGAATTCACGATAAAAAATGTTGGTAAAACAATGTAAGTACTTAATAATACTTAAGTCCTTACGAGTATTTAATTGAACATAAAGGTAAAAATGATTTACTATAATAACAGCTTTCGTACTACAAATAAACATATAGGTCATCCAGCTTGAAATGGATGACAGGATGTGGATTAATGATGAGAGCTTTAATCTTCGAGGTCATAAATTCAAGTTTTTAAACTAACTGTAGATATTCGGATTTAGTTTGTGACATGTTCAATATGCTCGGCATCAATGACTATGATGTGGCGCACACTAATAACAAAGTTTTGTCAAACTCGGCGAAATGTCGAAATATTGACGCTTTCGATGAGCATCTGAGTGGCTATTTTGAGTGCAGCGATGATTTCAGAAATATTTTTTGTTAATACTGCCGCCATAAAGAGAGTCATAAATGTTGAGATCAGAAGATTGTAACGACCAAGCGATGTCCATAACAGAGTCTACAAGATACCCCAAAAACCAGAATTCGTTCTCTAAGTTATGTTCCAAGAACATCAAATACTTATTTGGGGTAGTGCAATGTCCTATATGAACAAAATCTTTATGAAATCTAGATCAATTTAAATATTTCTTAAAATTTGGCATATTATACATCAGCTTAATATTGACTTGGTATTGGACACCAAACTTTTACCGGTTAAGAGTGGGGAGACTTTTCGATCGCAAAATGAGGATGTTCAATTTCCCAAAATGCGATAATTCTTTTTATTCATCTATCCAAATGAAAGTGAAATCAATAAACCAAACCATATTCACATCAAATTCTTGTTTGTTAAACGTATCAACATTAGTGTTGGTTCAATGGCAATGGCACTACTTAAATGGCTGATCAGTTTGAATTTTGTGAGGAAAGAGTTTTAGTTCTTGAACAATAATTTGTCACAAAGTTTCGTGGTTGATTCCCAGTTGTTGTCAAGTGCGTCTGATCGATTTCCTTTGGCGATTACGAATTACAGTTCATATTGCTAATATTATCATCACAAAACTTTTGTTTTATCTAACACTTGAACCAGTTGGCTTCAGCTTGTAGTCAGTCACAAATTTCCTTTAAACTGCCAAATACAACGCCAAGTTTCAAGTAAATTTCGACAAAAAATCAAGTTATCAAATTCTTTTTCAAATAGTTCAATAATTGTCACCCTGTAAATTACAGTTTATATAGTGCAAGTACCTTCATATTCCTCTACTGTAGCCTTTATATCTAATTCAAAAAGGGGTTGCCGTTCCTCGCTTTGATCAATAACAACGTACAATGTAATTAGCGATGGCTAAGGGTTCATTAGCGCCCAGTTCTTATTGTATAATTTCAACTCCAGCGATGTATAGAATATACAAGTATATAAATTTTGGTAGAGTAACTAAAACTCTTTATAACTGCAATAAATAAGTTTGTTCATAAAGGTATTATGTAGATATCGTTATAATTTATATAGTCATAAATGTTATTATTAGAGTATCCTTTCGGTTGGGATTGGTGGTTTTGTAAGCCTAAAAAAGTCTGAGCTGAGTTCTTCAATTCTTAGTATGCAATACCACGTTTCATCAAAATCGATTATTTATATTTGGGAATGTTCCCCTTGTTAGTATGTTAATTTCGACACTTAAAGTTTATTCTCTTCCAAACCAAAATGTGAAGTCGTGGGAATATGTTATAGATTTAAAAACAAAACCAATAAAAAAATGACAAAATAGAAATTTGGAAGATAATCCCAAAAACGAAGGTTCATCGTAAATAGCTTAACATTCTTTACTTTCGAGATAAACTAAATTTTTCCACATGGGACTTTTTTGAAATATTCTACATGAAACGTGCTTAAAACAGGATTCAATTTTAATGCGAAGTAAGCTATTGACTTATTGATTATATATGGCGTTAGTTACATAGATTAGTATGTGAATCCAAATCTATCTCTTTAATCCCTAGTTCAATCAGTATTTGCATATTAAATAATGAAAACAGCAGTACGTTCTTACAGAAAATCTGCACCTGCTCGACCTCGATATCTTAAGCCATTCTCGAGATATTTGCGTTTACATGTTAAATTTATGACATATAAATCATTATAAAAAAAGGAAAATATTTTAAAAGGCGGCATTTGATTCTAGGAAATTTAATAACTTTTGTATTTATGGAAGAATGATCATTTTATGATTCATTAAAGCTTATTAATTAAGAAACTAAACAAAACTCATCACATCTTTACAAATTCGCCACAATGCTTTAAAGTTGCTCGAAGATCCTTTTTTTTCCTATACATACAGCTTACCACAAAGGTCTTTCACAAAAACAGCTTTGTTTTTATAGTCTTTTGCAAACCCTAATAGATTCTGCTACGGAATCAACTGTTAAGCATGAAATGGCTGCCTTAAGGCTGCATGAAGTCAGCTATAATTTTTAGTCTTGCATTGATTTAGGGCATAGTTGACTATTATAAGAATTTGGATTATGCCTAATGAATCAATTTACATAAATAAATTTCATAAGATTACTTTATTTTAGTTGTCTGCGTGTAATTTACCTATGTTTACGTATTTCTGTGTTTACATAGAGTACATAGACAGAGTAACCTATACGACATGTTGTATAAAGCTATAAAGAATGCAAATGAATAAATCACTCTAAAAATAAATAAGGCAGAAACTTAATACGTTTTAAATACAGTGCACGTGTCATAAGAATGGTGTATTTCTCCAGAAGTTAAAATCTCTCGATTAAAACTTTAATAACCTAAACGCGAGAGTGTGTGACATTAGGTCAGATCATATTTATGGGAATTTACCTATTACCTACATACAGATGACGTATTATTAATGTCAAACATAAATTATAAATAAAATTAATACTATTCCATAATAGTGATTTATTAAACAGTATTTGTTAAATAGTGTTTTAATTACAAAAGTTTATCTACTATCATAACGAAATTGGAACGGATTGAAGAAATTGATGAGGACGAAATTGCCGATGTCCAAGATCATGTCCAGCACAAATGAGATGATTAAAAGATGTCGGTTAATGACGAAGTGCGTTCAGCACTTGTCAACACAAATTAACCATTACATGAAATCCTGAACGAATTAGTATCGTATGCTATATTGATTTTACGACTTTTTTCCACAGGCAACATTTTATTAGCCATAGCTGATTTGAGAAGACGCAGCTAATCAGTAATATTTAGTTGGCGTCATATATTTCCGCACGATTTCCGTTACTGATCGGTATTTTCTGTACCCACATTAGAATTTAACATTTTTCATACATAGAGGCGTCAATAATAAAGTAAATCAAGATCTCTTTTGTCCATTTATCTACTAATATTATACAGAAGACCAGGCCGTATTGTATGAATGAGCACTCAGGATAGTACTCAGAGCTAAGAAGAGACAAAGACGGCTTAAGAATATAGTTATTTTACGAGATGGTAGCGGCAAAAGCTCAAACTCTCTGAAAAAATAAGTTATATACAAACGAAGGAAGGGATTTAATAAGAAAATAAGACGAAAAAAATGAATAGGTGAAAGAAATTTACATTGAAAAATACTGAGAAGAACAATTTTAATTTTTTTAATTAAAACACTGAGAAATACCTCCGATGTCTAAATACCACAATAGCTAAAACCCAACTGAGTGATTCATGAAGTCCTTTACTATTAACAAAACGAAAGAAGAGAAGTATGAAGGTTAGAAATTTTCAGGAATGATTATCATCAGTTTTAGGTCTATCTATGGCTTGTTATAGAAATATTACTCAACTTAATCTGACCAAGATCAGTAGTTAGAACAGCACCATGATAGAAAAAGAGCAAAAGTCAAGACAGCTTTGCACAGAATAAATAGAAACTAAAGATATTTAAATTTCTATTACTGCCAAAGAAGTGCCCAGAAAAATGTTGCTTATAGGCACTTTTGGAAAAATCCATTACATCAATTTGGTAAATTGGATACTATTCCTAATAAAATATTTGCTTGCGTGGAACCTGAAGCTAAGGAAATCACGTCCAAGAGATGGTAACGTGATCAAAAGTATGCAAAACATTTTTTCTTAGAAATATTGCAAATTACTTTGGAACGTTTTACTGAAAATGACAATAAAAACAATATGTTGACCACATCAAAAGTTTTTCACTACACAAAAAAGGACAATACCAACAAAAAGCATCTGAATCCTAACCTATAACAAGGAACATGTATGATCTATATGTTGAAAAATGTGTAAAGGAAAAATATTTTTATCATGTGTTCAGTGTAGTTACAATCTACACTTTAATTGGCACTCCTTTTAAAGACATTTGTAGGTTATATGACGAACTCATACATTAATTAAATAAAAAATGAGCAGGACTAGAGAGAAAAAACACTTTAGAAGTGCCTTGAGAACTGTTCCTAAACCAGACAGTTACTCAACTTGCAATGAAACTTTATATTTGCACTTGTGATTAAAAAAAAATTTTTTTTAATTGTCCTAACCTCTGTCAGATATTTCAAAGAAAATTTAAACATATTCAATGTTACGATTCACTGTTTCAATGATTCCATTAACTACATGCTTGGGATATACGTAGGATGAGGCAGATGAGAACAAGCACTAAGTTACAACACATACTTTTATATTTCGATTCAGACACTGATCAAAACATACAAAACCTCTTATTCTGGTAAAACTTATTCAGACAGTATCTGGACATTCATTCCTATCCAAGCAATAATACTGACTCTGGCACCATTGAAAAGACAAGTATGCAACAACAATACATCTATGTATCAGAGGATTCGAATTTTTTATTATCAAATCTTTGGACAACTCTGGAACTAACAGGAAAAAGAATACAGACTGTTAACTAGTTGAAGATACACTGGTTAAGATTGGAAAAAGGGTTGCCCTTTGCAAATTGTTTCACGGAAATATTCAACGAGTTTGTTACTTACTTTCGAGAAATATTTGAGTTGTACAATCTCACTCAAAATCACCAGTAAGTAAAAAAGTTGATTTAAGGTCACTCCTATCATACTATACTTTTGGACATTTGGTACAGTAACGCTTCCCTGTACAGTGAGAATGAGGAAGAAGGAAATTGTGAAATTGTGCATTATAATTACTAAAAAAATACATTAACATTTTTCTTTAATTTCGGTAAATCTTTTCTAGATATTATACATGATCACTGCCATGCTGCTAGAACTTTGTAGATGATAACTTGTTCGAGCTTGAGTCAATAATACACACACCGTGTATGATGTTATTAGGCAATAAATGGGATTTGAAGTATTTTATTAGTAATAGATTTCAACAGATGGGGTTAGAAGATCATTCCTAAAGAATTCTAACCTAACTAAATCTAACATTTTTAACATTCTTAGCATAATATTAAGGTTAAATTTACATATTAGTGGTTTAATACGATTTCTAATTAAATTTGAACGAAGTTTCTAACCACTAACATAACAAATTTAGCACTCAATACGAAATTTTTAAGAAATATTTACCTCTGATAATTTATATACAATTATTTTAAAAATTTCTAATCATCATTTCAATTTCAAACCAATTTTGCGAAATTAACTAGAATTTTTCATTTAGTTACTAATTGAATGCAGATTAAAATCGTTAATTGGACAAAAGATGTACAAAAGAGAAAACTCAGTCGACCCTAAACCTCAACAATTAACACCTTTCGTTCGACTCGTTAACCACAACGACCTAACAACTCATTTATGTCTTCGTAAAGAGATTTCGCTCTCAATTTATTACTCACATTTATTATTACAAACAATTTAATTGTTTTAAACAATATCTTTCTATCCATCGATAGAAAGATGGATTATATCATCAATATTTCACTTTCTATTTATTCTTGGTTTTTTTGTTGAGCAGATAAAAAAAATTTTTTACTACCTTATCTTCTTTTTACGTAAGTTAAAGAAAGAAAGTTTACAACGTCAATGACACTATAACATATTATTCCAAAACTCGACAATTTATTTTTTTTTATAAACCACAACGATTCCTTTAATCTCGGTTTGTTGAGTAAATAGAATTCCCGTGTTTTTTAAAGAAATTTTGGCACCGATCCAGCAAAAGGTTTCATGTATCATTTTGCGACCTTAGAGTCAAAAATAAAATCAATTTAATACGACACAGAAGGAGTTTATCTCGAGGAAAACATCTAATCGCGGTACGGTAAAAATAATTATCGCCGACAAAGAGAATCTATCAACCACATGATAGTTAAATTAACATCTACAATAGCGAAGATACAAGTTTTTTTCTCTCCATATATTTATTTATAGTCTTTTGAATCATTCGCGTACATCTGCATTATAAAAAAGACAATCATGGTTAGACTCTCCTATTATTATTGATTTTTTGTACACGTGTGTGGGCGTATGTTAATCAGTTATGTAAAAAAAGTGTTAATAGAAATGAAAGTTATAAGAAAAATTAATTTAGAAAAAATAATAATGAGATAAAAAAGGATATTTTTGATGTTTAAACATTAAAAACTTCCTTAATTAATTTAATTAACGATTAATTAATTTTATTCGAGGTTATTTTTTAAACTTAAATTTTATACTACTCTTCTTTTATTATTCTATTTGGGTGAGTAAATGAAGGATGGGTTTTTCTTCGATTTTCGAACAGTTTCGAAACTGGCGACATCTAATGTCGACTAGATTCTCAACTCCACTCTAGTAGTTTATTCATATACTCTGGGTCTATTTTCAAAATCTTCCTGTCAAATATATTCCTAAAGATTCCAAAGAATTTATTTCAATTAAGTAAACTGAATATTTAAATTTCCATTTGGTTAAAAACTAGAACCAGAAATAGAACCTTATATTATTATGTTGCTCTTGGATGCACACGAACGCAGGTAAACTTAAGAACTATTGTTCTTGAAATAATGAGCTAACGAATGTAAACTCTGCAAGAAATGTAAAGAGTGTAAATAGAACAACAATATACTGAAATAGTTATTGATGCATTAAGACAGGAAGTCGTATATGAGTAATAATAAAATGATATTCCCACAGCGGTTCGTATATTTAATTTGAAATTTGCTTATCATCATGGTGGTTTAACGAAGATTAATGAAGAAAAGCTTTTGGGTCATGATCGAACAATTTTAAGAAGAACATGTCGTATCCTTCCCATTTCTATTAAATGAAAATGGGATCTTTATATCGATTTCACACAAAAAAGATTTCGATATTTTCTAATAAATTTATATAGAAAGTGTTCTTCATATCACAGTTATAAAAAGAAAAAGAATTTAGAAGATGAATGATAAGCTCTACTTGAAAATAAAAATCATAATAACTTCGAATATGTTGATTAAGTAATGAAGTTGAAAAAGCTACGAAAAAAATACTCAAATATATTCTCTAACCTTCGCCGTTCCAAAACAATAAATTTCCATAAAATCAAAAAACTGGGTCAACGGTAATCCATTTAGTGATTAATGTTACACAACCTGCAAATTTTCAACTTCAATTTCTTTATTACTTTATCTAAAAGCTGATAAAGTCAATATGAAATCCACATATATGACGTTTACTCAATATTTGCATTTTATGTTTATTTATTACATAAAAAAAGATTACAAATTTAGTATTGCAAACATAACATTAGAGTTTCAACACCAAAAATCGTGCACATCTTGCTGGTCTTGGATAATATTTGTTGGAGTTTGTGATTTTGACATTATGTATTGTGTTACTAAGATTTGGAAACATAGAAGGAAATTGCAACAGACTGTACTCGAGTGGTTAGAAACTCACAACCGAATATTCCACGTTTCATACCGATATTATTGTGGTAACAACACTTGAGCTTTTTTTGGACAATTTTTTGGCCAAACAAATGTAAAGAAGTTCTCAATCATAATATTACGTCATCTTCCATGCCAATACTGGGCTGAAGTCTTGACAACTCTTGAACGTTGACCGTTCTCTCTTGCATTTTTTTATTTTTCCCAAATACACTTTGAAATTTCAACACAAAATTTTTACAATTCTAAGCAGAAGTATCATCTTTTGCCCAGTTAATTTTCGCCATTCCGACGTCTTACGTCCATTGTTTTCAGATCCTCCCAATATCTTCCAACCACCTCTTTCTTGGTCTTTTTGTCATTCTTCAACCTGTTGGTTTTCAGTTAAGTATCCTTTTTTGGGTTCGGTTATCGCTTATACGCATTATATGCCCTAGCCACTCAATTCTAGACTTTTTATAATTCTGATGACGTCACCGTCTTTTATTATACTGTTTAGTTTATTGTTCATTTTTATTCTTCATGTGCCGTTATTATGCATTGGGCCATAAATTCTTCTTAATACTTTTCATTCGAATATTCATAGGCTTTCCTCATCACGTCGTATTAATACCCATGCTTCATAGACTTAGGTTACGACTAGTCTTACAGTACTCTTATATGTATATTTGCAGTTTTGAACCTTGGTCAAAGATTTTGGATTTCATCAGTTTTCCGTACGGGTGATTACATCCACTGACAATTTTCGCTTGTATGTCTTTGCTGGTGTGATTAAAATGGTTTATTTTAGAGCCCAGGTATAAGAATACTTCTACTAGTTATCTTCGATGATTGATTTTCTGTTCACCTGCATATACTTTACTTTATGTTCGTTGATTAATGAACCCTTTTCCTTTGATTCACTTTCAATGTTTGCTAGATATTGCCACATCGTCTGCATAGGCGTGTATTTGCGTGCTTTTAGTACAAAACATCAAACATCCCACACGGAACTAATTTATCAGTTTGCTTTCTGTTAGGACTAGTACTAAAAGCGTCGAACCGACTATGTCTTGTTAGGTCAATGTTTTAAACGGGCGCGATAGATTTCATAATCTGAATCATTCATAACAGTTCCTGTAAGCTCTTAATCTAGATGTCTTCGTGCCCCATCCTTTCTTGTTGGATAGCATAATGAAAAAATGCTCACAACAATATAGTACACAGCTTCCCGTTATTTAAGTGCAAGCCCCTCCACAAAATCAGACAAATTCAAACCAACCAGAAAATAATAAAAGTACTAATAGTTATGACCCAATTTAAAATAATTACAAAACATGAAAAGTTATTTCTGAATAATAAATTGTTGAATGTACAAGAGGAAATTGCAAACAACGTAGTTATGATAAAAATGATTTGGCGGTCGCATTTTATGCCACAGTTGCTAGCAGAAGAAACTGATAGTCCACCTACCAAAGATCATGTCAACAGATTTTGCAGGATTCATTTTTAATAAGCATTTCTGTAATGTAAAAAGACATGTAGAATTAAGAATTGTCGACATAAAGATACGACTTTGTATACAACAGTGCTGTTGAAAGTGTAGATATAATAAGGGTCCGGGAATCGAAGCTAAATCTAGAATATTAGGGAGCACCACATTTTTTGGCAAACATTTTATAGCCATTATCTTATAGCCTTACTAAATCGCAAAATGCATTGACTACATTTATGAATTTTGAGGTTGGTAATTTGGTAACAAGTTTGTATCTTTTATCGAGTAGTTTTTAGTTGCGATTTTGGCTCTTCAGCTACAAATAGTGTAAGCAAACATCAGAAGCAGGAGATTTAAAGCTTATATTGTAACCAATATCAGGAAAATATTGATACTTTTAGTTCAAGTTATTACCTCGTGTTTGATTAGTGGTTTTGTCTCAATGTGTCGATAATAATTTCAACATTTCTTCTCCAATTTTTTATGTACAATCTTTTAAAATATGTAATAATGATAACAATCTTTCAGAGCATATTTGAATTATACTTGAAGTTGTTTAGTTAAAATATTTTATAGATACGCCTAAAATAATGATCTGCTATGGATCTGGCGCAATTTTATAAGGATATTGATAAAAGGCCAGGTAAAGGTAAAGGCCAGTACACGTGTTTTATTATGTTTTCAGATTAGGAATATAGGAGCTTATAATGAGCCAATTATTTGATGCATAAAAACAATTTTGCAAAAATACATCAAATGATTATGGAAATATTCTTTTTTTATTTGAAGTACTAGATAGATTTGAAATACCAATCTCCTCGAAATTCGTAAATATTTAGAAAAAAATCTATAAATTAGACTGATTAACATACATAAAGCTGATTGAAAATTGATGATGATAATGTACGGCTTGGAGCAAATAGATTAAGTACACAAAAGGTGTAAAAAGTGAACAAAAGGTCAGGAAATTATGTATAAAAAAGATAGAGAAAGCTTAGATTAGGAAGTTAATTAAGAGACAGTGTTAGGAATGTAATTAAATGAGTAGAATCGATAAGGAAAAGTATTGTTGTTGGTAAGTTATTCATTGAAACACGTTGTTTATTGTGCTAAACAGAAGTGTGTAATTGATAATTTCAGACCTCTTCCCAAAATAATATATTCGTAGGTCGGCAATTTCTTGTTCTTGCAAAACTTTCTTTATCACTAATGTGCTGATTAGCATTCCAATAATAGATTTATAATAAAATTCGTAAAAAAACAAATTTCAGCGCTCAAATTACACTTGTAATTTTACGAAAATATCATTTGATCCTAAAAAAAAGAATGTTATCGATTTTTAGCTCTCAAATTTGTTCTTTATAATCAGTAACTTCATGGTCAATATTTAGAATCATTGACCCAGTTTTACTCAATCTTCAGAGTCTGACATCAAATACTTAATCTTTATCGCTCATACTGACTTGATTATGCGATAAAGTTTTTCAGTGTGTTCCGGTTTTGTGAAACAGCTGTTAGAAATTTTGTGCTGAATTAAAAACAAACAACGATTTTATAATTTAGATTAAAACTAGCATCTTCTCAATGGAATAATAAATATTAGTGTGGCTATATTTACTTTGTTATATTTTTAGATTAATTTTTTATAATCAAATTGTATGTACGACAGTAAATAAAGGGTTGGGTTTATTTTATCTAAACATTATGAGATAATTAATATATATATCCTCAATTTAATTTTTATTTCGTTTAAACCATCATCAATAAAGTTATTTTGTAAAAAAAATTTGACAGCTTAAACGTCAACGAATATTTTTTTGAAGTATGAAACGTCAAAAATAATTTTGAGGTTATTATTCAAAAATTTTAAGGTTATAATAATTTAAAATTAAATTTATTACAATATAATCTTACTTGTTTAGTTTCTGGTTCAACCGAATTGCAATGTTTAATACTTTCTGGACTAACTCAAACTTCACTGTCATTTTTTACTTATTCACTAACCTCTTTTCTTAAAGTTTTCGAACATCCCTCTCCGTCATAATCGGAGAGGAATTTAAATATTATAAGATAATTGATATACATATATGTAACCATCATAATTAGTTATTTTCATAACAAGTAAAAAAAATTTGACAGTTAATTTTTTGACGTATTACATGTCAAAAATAATTTTGAGGTTATTATTCAAAACGTCATATGAAAATTTTGAGGTTATAATAATTTAAAATCAATTTATTAGAATGTAATCTTACCTGTTTAGTTTCTGGTTCAACCGAATTGGAATGTTTAACACTTTCTGGGCTGATTCGAACCTCATCTTCATCTTTTATTTCTTCACTAACCCCCTTTCTTAAAGTTTTCGAACATCCCTCTCCGTTATAATCGGAAGATTCGCCGTTTGATTGATGCCCATTAGAAGATTCACCACCGTTTTTCATTCCACCCCCGTTGGAATCTCCATTGCTACTACTACTAGCGGCAGAACCACCCCTACTTCGTCTTAAATTTTTGGGCATATCCTTTTTGGGAGCTTGAAAATCAATGACCATCGAAAAAATATTTTTTTTCGCAGATGTTGAAGGTGGTGGGATTGGGGGTTCGGGGTCTTCAACTTCACTTAAATCAACGTAAAATCGTAACGGGGCTTTGTGTTGTTCGATTTCTTGCGGTGGTGGTTCATCTTCAATGTGGACTATTGAATTATAAGGGGTATCTGGGGGGCTACATTCGGGCATGTGCATCGTTGAGTATTGGGGTATTGAAGTTTGAAAAAGTAACGCCCCTTGACGTCTTTCGTGGTGACTTCTTCTAGCCATATCCCCGTTAGTGTTAATGGGGATATCATTTTCACCACCACCATCACTTCTAACACTATCAATTCCACCACCGTTTATAAAACACCCGGTTAATAATTGTTGATTATGCCTCTGTTTTTGTTCTTTAGTGGTTCTTCCTCGGCGTTCTTCATCACTACCTAGACCGGAATCCATTGTAAAACACTACACGAAAACGATTTTTTTCTATTTTATTTAATATTTTCATTTACATTGTAAAGTTTTTTTAAAGGGAAAATCGAGAGAGCGAACGCGCACGGACAATTGGCCATGAAATTATTGACTGACCGAGAGGATCCGAGTTGGCTGACTCAAAACAAGTGCGAAATGAGTTGCGCGCGCACATTTAAACAAAGATGCAATCAAATGAATCAAGCGAAATTAAAAACGCACCAAGTAACCAGATATTATTACAAATTTGTTATATAAAACTATTGAAAATGTTTCAATTTGTAGATATGATTAAAATGTTTATCTTGCGAGAACGATCTTGTTTATCTGATCAAAACGAGTGTCTTTTTAACTTAAAATTTTGCCACTCAAATTACAAAAACATTAATAAACAAAGCCTACTAATGTATGTTTTGAAATATGATTTGTTTTCTATTGATTTTTTGTTTAAGGTTATTACAAAAATGGCAATTAAATTGTAAATAAAAAAATGTACGTGATCTTTAATAAAAAATTATCAACAACATATGTTTTAACAAACAATATATTTCAAAATGTAATTTATAAACCTGTAAAGATTTAAATCCCATTTCAAAAAATTTCTTAATCTTTTAAATTGGGCGCTAAAAATAACAAATGTCAAAATCACCAAATAAATTAAAAAAAAACAAAATGTTATTTACAAATAATATATTTAAGTAGAAATTACTTAAATTATTAATAATAAACGTTAGATTATTTAAAATCAAAAATGATTTCCATTTTTATATTTATTATTGTTAAATTTCCCACAATTTTTTTAACATTATTAAAATTAAAATATTATATATAATTAATTGCAGCAAAAGAAACAACTAGGAAAAGTATTCAAAGTAACAAATATTAATTTATAAAACCTAAATTCTTTTAAAATACCCGCTTTAAAAATTCCCCGAAATCGGTAATACAGAGCTATTACTTAAATAATATTATTTAATGACGAAATAAGGTACAAACTTATGGGGGCAATTGCGTAATGTATAATTTTCAATGGAAATGTAAAATCATGCTTTAATTTTCCTATAAATTATAATTATTTAAGAATAAAATGATTATATAGTAACATTGGTTGCCTATATTGCGAAAGTAATAAATTGTTAATTAATAAAAATAAATAATAAGATGAAAGACTAATTTATTGAATAGTTTATCTTTATTTTCTTAAAAGAATGAAGATTTTAGCCAAAAATTAACTTTTGATAAATAATATTGCACATTTATTAAGTATAAAAGTTATTTTAAAAGATTTATAGATTTTTATTGTAGTGCCATCTGTTGTCAAATCTTTATAAGAGATATTTAGAGCTTGATCATTCAAAATAATTAAATAAAACGATTTGTAATATTAACAATAATTATAAATTATTTATAAATTAATAATTATTTATGATTATACACTAAATCATATCATTATATTTATAACAATAAATTAAAAATTTTTTAAATATCCCGCCATTAGAATCCAAAACATAACCCAACCTGACAAATCAACTGAGAAATTCACATAAAAATAACTAACCTCAAAACTTGTTTAGTATTTAAATAATCAAAATAACACGATAACACAAATATATTGAGAAATGAATCGAAGAAACTAATTAAAAGCGGTTAAATAACATCTATAAAAATGACTGATTCCTTAAATAAAGTTATAAACGATATCCTTTACGCTGAAAATGTGCAAGAAGCTTTCGCCTGTTTTGTAAAACACCGCCCGGAGAATGACGAAAACAAGAAGAAAGGATGGGTTTTGGATTTAACAGCGGCTTTTAAACGAATGAATCAAGACCAAACGGAAGCGGCGATAAAACATTACCTAACAGTGGCTTTAACTTTGAAAGTATGCTCGGAAAGTCAATTACAATTATTATTGGAGTTATTGGAAAGGTTGATACGAACGAATGCTTTACCAGCTAGATTAGTGTGCGAACAAGTAATTACTTTTGAACAACTTCAAATGACCAATTCGGATTTTTGGATGCAATGTTTTAAGTTAATTTTAAATACCATTGATTTGGTCGAGTACAAAGGAGTGAGAGAAATAATGCGAGGCTGTTGTGAAAAAGCTAAAACTATACCTAACAGTATAAGTGTTGGGCAAAACCCTTTAATGATGATTTTAACTGAGTTGGTACGTAAAATTATGGATAGAGATCAATGTTTATTACCTGGTTATCTCTTAGTAAATGAGCTTCAAAAATCGTACAGCGAATTTCCTCATTGGAGATTAAGCGGATTATTTATTAAGTATATCGAAAGTTTTCGATTTTGTGCTCAAATGGTATCTGTTATAGGACATGGAGAGATGAGACCTGTTGTTGAACATAGTGGATGTCCTGAACATCTTGTAAATCCTTGGAAATTAGATCCAATTACTTTACGATACACAATAAAAGGAACTTTACCTTACGAACCAGATGTATTACAAAAACAAAGTGGTTTATTGCGTTATGTAATTGAACAGCCATACTCGAGGGATATGGTTTGTGGAATGTTGGGTTTACAAAAACAACATCGCCAACATTGCGCTGCTTTAGAAGAGCAAATTATTGAATTAGTCATTTTAGCAATGGATAAAAGTGAAAATGATGTTAATGATAATATTTCGCAAGGGTTATGGTTACATCTTTCGTCGCAATTGATTTATTTCATTTTGTTTTATTTTGCTAATTTTCAAAATATTGTGTTAGCCCTTGTCGATCGATTGCAAGGTAAGGAATATAAAAGAGGACGCGACCAATTGATGTGGGTGTTATTACAATTTATTTCCGGTGCGATTCATCGAAATCCTTTAAGCAATTTTCTCCCGGTATTAAAACTGTACGAATTATTTTATCCTGAAGATGAAACTCCCCCAGCTTTTGATGTCACCCAACCACAATGTACAAGACAAATGGCGATGACGTGTACATGGATTCATTTAACTAAAAAAGCCCAAGTTGAAGGACACCCATTGCAAAACGCACCGATCCCAAAGAAATTACGCGCTCAATATGAATTTTTACAACATCTTTTACCACCGGGTAATGCCCCATTAACGATGGGACCCGATTATCGGATTATTCTTTTGTGTAATGCGTATTCTACGAATCAAGATGTTTTTAGTAAACCGATGGCAGCTTTGGTTGAGAGCGTTCAAGGGTCAAAGAGTCCAACACCTCCTTCGGCACCTCTTTCAATGGCTGTACTTGACTCGTTAACGATTCATTCAAAAATGAGTCTTATTCACAGCATTGTGACTCATGTGATGAAGTTAGCTCAACAAAAAGCGGGAGTTGCGTTAGCACCCGCGTTGGTTGAAACTTACAGTCGGTTGTTGGTTTATACAGAAATTGAATCTTTGGGAATTAAAGGATTTATTAGTCAATTATTACCAACTGTTTATAAAGCACACGCATGGGCAACACTTTACACACTTTTAGAAATGTTTAGTTATCGCATACATCATATTCATCCTCATTATAGAGTACAATTATTAAGTCACTTACACTCTTTAGCAGCTGGCCCTCAAGCTAATCACACGCAGTTACATTTATGCGTTGAATCAACCGCTTTGAGGTTGATAACTGGGTTGGGATCTGGGGAAGTTCAACCAAAACTTTCTAGTTTTTTATCTGAACCAAAAACTTTAGTTTCCGCTGAATCGGAGGAATTAAATCGAGTTTTGGTTTTAACTTTAGCAAGAGCTACGCATGTTACTGGTGCTGATGGGTCTTGGTGTACCGAATTGTTAGCTTCGATTGCTCAAAGTACACCTCACGCATGGGCCGCTCATACATTGGAGTGTTTTCCGGAAGCGATGGCGAAATTTTTCCAACAACATCCAGTTCCAAAAGAAAATAAACCCCAATTAAAAAAAGCAATCGACGAAGAATACCGAAAATGGGCTTCGATGAATAACGAAAACGATATTTTAGCTCACTTTGGTGTTCCAAGTTCGCCACCATTATTTCTTTGTCTCTTATGGAAAATGCTGTTAGAAACTGAACATATCAGTCCAATTGCTTATAAGATTTTGGAGCGAATTGGAGCGCGAGCTTTGTCGGCTCATCTCAGAAAATTTTGTGATTGTCTCGTTTTTGAGTTTACCAACTCAGCTGGGGGACAACACGTCAATAAATGCGTCGATACGATTAACGAAATGATTTGGAAATATAATATTGTAACGATAGATAGACTGGTGTTGTGTTTAGCTTTGAGGACGCAAGAAGGAAGTGAAGCTCAAGTGTGTTCGTTTTTAATACAATTGGTTCTATTGAAAGCATACGAATTCCGTAATAGAGTACAAGATTTTGTTAAAGATAATACTCCGGATCATTGGAACCAAATGAATTGGCACGAAAAACATTTAGAATTTCATAGAAAATATCCAGAAAAGTTTGCACCAGACGAAACCAGCGGCGAACATACATTACCTAAATATAACCCGTATTTTGGGAACGTTTGTTTAAGATTTTTACCGGTTTTTGATATTATAACTCACCGCTTCTTAGAGATCCCTCAAGTAACGAAGAGTTTGGAAATACTTCTTGAACATTTAGGTTGTTTATATAAATTTCACGATCGACCGGTGACTCATTTATACAACACCTTGCATTATTACGAAAGAAAACTTTGGGATCGACCACCTTTGAAGAAAAAACTTGTTGCCGCCGTTTTAGGTGCTTACAAAGAAATTTTATCGGAACAATATCAATTATATTTAAACACCCCAGCTGATGAAATATGGGAACCTAACCTTGATTATTTCGTAAAACTCGTTAAAAGAGTTGTCGATACTTTATCTGGAGTATATCTCGGTCCAATAGCCGGAATCGATTGGAGATTTAATGAATTTGCAAACGCCGGGGCTCATATTTTATACACAACTTGTGCGGAATTATTAGCTTTACCCTCAGGAGCGGTTGCAGTCGCTAATAACCTGTTAGATGTTATAACAAAAGGATTCACCGTTATTCCACAAGATCAAATTCATAAATATATAAACGCAATCGGATTAATTTTAACAGCTTTACCAACAAGTTATTGGTCTATACTTTTAGATCGTTTATACTCAATTCTTATGGATTTACAAACGTGGAAATGGACCAATTCTCCGTATACTTTATTCAATTTCACATTAACACATTCTGGTTATTTACAAAATCGTTATAGTCATCATTTGGCTTTGGCTCATTCAATTTGGCATCATGCAGCTCCCGGACAAATGGCAACGGTACCTACATGGATAAAAGACAAACTACCGCCGATAATTCAATCCGAATATCAATTATTGTACATATGTCATCTAATTGGTCCATTTTTGGCAAGAATCGTAACAGAAATTGTGGTACCTTTATACGAATTGGTGGCGCAAGTTGATCAAGCACAAGAAGAATGGAAATACCTCGACCCCATCTGCGATTTTTTGTATCATATTAAATATATGTTTGTTGGAGATAGTTTGAAAAAAGAACTTGAAGTTATCGTACGAAAATTGAGACCCAAGTTGCAAAAAAGACTTAGATTTATCGTTAATCTTGATGAAATTGTTACCACACCTGTTCCACCTCCACCACCACCCATGGTAACTGTTACTGCTAGTACAGTAACTTCACAATAAATGGAGATGAAAGATAACAAAACTAAAATTTCTTTAAATTATGTTATTCTTTTGTAATCTTTTTAAATAATATAAGGAAAAATAAAATTATTTAAATCTTCTAAGTTTAATTGATTTATTGTTATAGCCTAAAAAGATAATGTTAATACCTGATAAATACATTTTAAACATTTGGAGAAAACAGGAGAAAAATATAATTTTTAGCAACGTTTGAAGAGAAATATTTCCATTGCGGATAGACTGGCCACAAATGAGGGCAATGTAGTTTTCAAATATGTAGCAAACAATGATTCTAATTTTAGTTTTTTTATGTGTAGAGCCTCTGAGCATCAATAGGATCAACTCGTCGGAAAAATACCGCGAATTTTGCGTGGTTATAGCTTTTAGCGATGTGCATCCACATCGCTATGGTGTCTATGCATGTTATGTATGGTGTCTATTGCATGGCACAATATTTATTCTCTACAGAGCAATTTGGGGACACTAAGTGATATCAAGCAACCTAGCCATTCAATTAGGTATACATATTACTTAACTAAAGTTATTAAAATTGTAATCCAGCGGAGGCACAATATAGTGACTTTGCAGGATATTACCATTAAATCGCATCTTTTAAACTTTTCAATAATTTCAAGGGATTTGATGCTAAATCTGCTGTTTTCCAGAGTTCATGTAAAGAATCATATGCTATGTAAACACATTCACCTCCTCTCTCTCTAACTTTAAAACATTTCGAATGTTTTCTATCCAATCACAGGATATATTAATATTACACAACACTAAATGTGATGGTGTTCTTCCAAAACTGTTTGTTATTGATAATTGATGACTTATAAACTATAATATTATTGCAATCGTTTTCGGTTAATGTTAAACATTGACCTTTTCCCATTAATTTTACCACTGGATCAAAGTGCAATTCTGCACACAACCCTGTTGACACCCACTTAGTACGACTTTTATTTAAACTATATATTGTTTCTGAATAAAGCGGTCCTCTACATCCATCCGTTATATTTTCCGGTATATTCGTTATAGTTTCAATATTATCAATTCTTGTAACCACTTCATTATCATTATGAATGGTCTTAAATCTTGTAACGAACCACCCCCTTCAACTACCGCTTGTGTGGTATTTTGACAATCTATAAATCCATTTTGTACGTTTATCCCAGTACTTCCATTAAAGCTGGTTTTCGGCTTCTCATGTTTAAAAAACTTTTCAGGTGTCGGTTGCTCGCAAGTAATATATTTTGCGAACCGTTGAAGTTTGTTTTCGCCTTCTGCCGTTTAAAAAAATCCTCAGGTATCGATTGCTCTACGAAATGTTTATTCTCCACCCCATTACGATTTGTTTTAGACTTCTGATGTTTAAAAAAATCCTCAGACATCGATTGCTCTAACATTGAAATGCTTTGCGGATTTAAACTATTTCTCGACTTTTTAGCAACACATGCTGCTCCATTGCAGAGCTCCTCTTTACACTAGCTGATCTTGAATACTGATGTCTTGATGCCACTAAATATACATTATATTATTAGTTATGTTGTTACACGTCATATATGTATTATTTAAACTTACTTGTTATTAAATTTAAAAACTAAACTTAACTGCTTACAACTGATTACAATTAAGCACACTGCTGCTGGTACCGTAACCACGCGCTATTTATGTATGATATTAATGATATGGGGGTGAACCGATCTATTTACCGATTGACAAACCTCCTTGCGGAACATCAAGGTCACTTCACATCTATTTGCCGATTGACAAACTTCCTCCTGGAACTTAAGGTCATCAATCGGCAAATACCTACTACTAAGGATAACAATGCCGCTGGCCTGCACAATAACGTCAATTCCTCCAACGAAGATTATGCAGACGATCGCACCTACGAGTCAATTCAGCTGTGGCCTAAAACCGTTGATCGCGCAAGAAGTGCCTAAACGCCCTCGTCTCATTCTGGTCTGCGACTCATCACGTTTTCTCAAATAATCAATCGTTAACGAGAACGCGTCGCCACCCTGAAGCTTTGCCAACGTTGATTACAAGTCGGACTACCAATGGAGGATTTGCACTAAAACGCAATATTTAAACTCTATTATTGTTTCACAAAAAGGTGGACGATAACACCCGGGAGTTGTCCAAACCGAGTTATCCGGGACCAGCATTTAACAATAACATCGCTATCTAGTTAGCTTTCGTCTTTCTCAGCAAAAGACGTTCAAAGCCAAGATCGTAGCAGAAATGATATAGTAAAAAGATCTTTTCATGCATGCGACAGCAAACAATTTGATCAATTGTTTTAGTTTAAATTAATAATTCCTTTTGTTTAATTTTGTCTTTTTTCGAAACAGTCCTTTTGCAAGACACAAGGGTAACCATTTTGTTGAAACCACATTTTGTAGTCCGTAGATATTGAGTGGCACATCTTCTAATAAAGTTAAGAGAAAATAAGTAGGAAATACAAATAGCATAGGAAAGTATAATTTTTTTAAATAACGTCTTGCAGAAAAACGGGCAATATTTTTTATGAAAAAAAAGATGGCAAGCGTTCTACCATTTTGGAACCTTGAGTAAACAAGCCATTTTTTGAAATTACTTGCTAAGAATGTTGTTTTACTCCTCTTTTTAGAAATCGTGTGTCAAACTTAGACAAATTTTTTCAACCCTAACTCAAACTGACATTTTTTTCACAAAGCTAAGGACTTTTGTTGTTTGATTTGCCACTGCTATAGTAGCATGGTTAATAAGGATTACATTACTAAAAAAATCTCCTTGTTTCTATCTTTGTGTACCTCTTTATTGAGTTTATTAAATTTACATTAAACTGGAAAATATAGTTATGGGCACAAAAAAAAATCTTAACAAAATTTTTCATATTTATTGAAATCTTTTAAATAAAAAATAAACATCACTTATTCAGTTTTCTTAACAGCAGCGCGTCTTTGCTGTCTGTCCTTCTTGACCTTTTGTGACCTGCTGATTGCGCATGCTCTGCGAAGGGCGGCCTGAAAAATATTTAAACATTCTAATTAGATATAATTAAAAGAAGATAATAATATTAAAACATAATAATAATAACCTCAGGTAATACATGCAAAATTATCATCAATACTCTCAATGATCTTGGTGGTAATGCTCATCACAAAAAATTAAGATTTTAATCAAATTTTAATAAATTAAATAAAATTACCTTGGTCAAATCGGTACGATATCTATTCTTTTGCATCAAATTCTTCAACTTAGCCAAGGAACGTCTTGGACCAGCCTTCATGGTAGTTTTAATTATATTTTTTCTTGGCTTATTCTATAAGAATAACGAATTATAGCAATTATCAAACCTAACACATTTCATTTATACCTACTTGTTTATTAGCTTTCTTATAAACAACGGTAAATCCTTTTTTATCAGTGGCATCTACAATACCTACAGCTTTTTTATGAACTAACCCATTATATCTGTAGGAGTTTAAATTGGTCAAATTCATAGGTTCCTATTTAAACAAGAAAAAAACTTATTTAATAAATCAAACCATTTAAATAATATATGTTATGTATAAAAAAATACATCAGAAGTAGCAAAGAATATAATCACAAATCAGAGATCTTGGTGGTTACGTATCATCATAAACACATTGAGTTCTTATTATGAGTACTAAATAGATAACATAAAAAAAAGATTACGTACTTACAGTACTGAACGGTTTGTCAATATTCCTCTTCTTGAGAAGGAATGCATTGTTATTACGAATTATGCTCCACACCAAATGCGAAGACATCTTAACCTAGAACAAACACAAACTAACCTCAAAATGTTTCCCTGATGTTAACTTAAAAAAATTAAAATAATTTTTTTTTTAATCAGTATAGATGGGTGATGAGTTTTGTCTTCATCGAAGGCTTCGAGAAGTGGTTTGTGGTAATCATCATTAAAATTTATAAGAAAGTAAGAAAAAATTTGAACACGTGGTAAACAACAAAAAATTTAAATTACCAGATTAATTCAATAAATATTGAATGCTTCATTACAATACGAATAGAAATCATTATTTTAGTTTAATAAAAGCTAAAATGAGTTGTTTCTAGCGAATATTGGGATGAACTGAACGAAATGGTACTCACCGTGTTGAGGCGTCAGAATGAAAGGAAGATGGTGGACAGGTTACGGAAATCAACGCTATGTTATCAGCGCCCTCTTCAGGTTATTAGAAATAGGTAGATGGCGGGTGATTTAAATATGATTTTGTCGTTTGAAACAATCACAAAATCTTTATCCTTCAACTCTAATTGTTTTTTAAGCATAAAATTTGTTTTGTTAGATTTTCGCTGATCTTCATTTTCACTCATTTTTGACCAATTATCATCATCAGAGGAGTTTTGGCAGATTTCTTTTAGATCTACATCTGACTCTGAAGATGAATCTTCACAAATTTATGTACTGTATTTTGGAATCGCGGATCTATTTGCTAGATGAAACTCTAGTGATTTCCGAGAGAAGCTTTAGTTGTTTTTCATTTTTTTTCTCAAGTATAGACTTCTGCCCTGAATCCGTTAATATAACTGAATATTGATTTCTTGTGAGTTTCCAAGAAATACCGCTTGGTCCAGGAATAGGCGACAAGTCTTTAAAAACAATCACAGATGTTTTATTAGTCGCTACTTCTTGATTTGATGATTATGCTTGCTCTACGAGGAATTGACGTTTATCAGCAATCAGAGGCTGCAGATTCTCAACTAATGGTCCTTCATCTCCAGCATCCAATGGAAAATCTTCTTCAAAAAAAGATATTTTTAATTTATTTCTCTTAATTAGAATCGATTTAAATTAACTACAATTAACGAATTTGTTATGAATGCGAGATACTCGTAAAGAATTCGAATTGTTTTAAAATTAATAAAAAATACGTTAGAATTGATAAAAAGATCGGAATAAAATTTTATTATTTTAAGGTTATTCAACTTGACTCGGTTACCATGGTGATTAAGATCCAAATATTGCAGTTGCTTGTCAAAATTGACGTTGAATTTAAGTTTTTTTGATGAAAACACATAATTAATTGGATTTAAAGGTTGTATTTACTTCAAAATGGGTAAATGGATGAAATTATAAGCAAGGTAAGTGGAAAAATCCATAAAAAAATGTTTAGATCAATTAAAATGTACAAGAATTTAGGGTTAAATAACAATTAAAACGAACTAATACTAGACCTAGAACTAGAAAGTTTTAGGTTTAGCCGGGCGTCTTGGACAAGAACTTAGAAAAGTCTAAAGACGCATGGCTAAACCCGAATATTTCTAGATCTTGGTCTAGTGCTAGTTTTACACTAGCAGTATCACTAGAACTAACACAAGACCTAGAACTAGAAACAGACGGGTTTAGTCGTGAAAAAAACTTTCAGTTGTCAATGTCAACTTTAATTTTATTATTATATTCGTAATCTTCATAAAATAACCTTTAACGTGAGTGCAAACTTGACGCATTTATCTCAAAAAACCAAAAAGTTCGAACTTTCAACTTTTAATTTTGACATATTTGTCAACTTCATAAAATTTCCTTAAAATGAGTCCAAACTCGACATTAACTTTAATTTTAATGGAAATATAATCACTTCCGGTTTTAAACATCAACGTCAATTTTGACATATTTGTCATCATTAAAAAACCTTTAAAATGAGTCCAAAGCCGATAAACCCGAAGTTAGCAACAATAAAAATAGCAATTTAATTATTAAATATTAGTACCAACCTTAATTTTTAATTTTTTTTATTTTTGTGATAAATTTTAAGACGTTTTATAAAAATTAAGAATTTATCAAAATGACATTGACATTTTAAACCGGAAGTTGCTTATATCTCGACTAATATTGGAATTAAACGTATCATGTTTGGGCTCATTTTAAAGGATTTTTTACGACAATTACAAGTATGTCAAAATTGACGTTAAGGCCAGGCGCGCACTCGCGACTTTATTGTTGACCAACTTAAAAATCGCTCGATTAAAAAGTTGCCATTAGATTTCCGCTCAGCGCACTATCGACTAGATAGTTGCTGCAGTCTTAAATTTCAACATGGAGGCTACTGATGTAGCATGTGTCTGTGCGTTGATTGTCAAAAGAAGAAAAAGGAAGAACAGACGTTTCTGGGTTCATCTCCTCATTAGTCAGCGACTGTTTAATGGTCAATTTTATAAACTGTTTGAAACATTGAAGGATCACCCCATGAAATTCTTCAGTTACTATAGAATGAG
Organism: Onthophagus taurus; assembly: GCF_000648695.1. Classification (NCBI taxonomy): domain Eukaryota; kingdom Metazoa; phylum Arthropoda; class Insecta; order Coleoptera; family Scarabaeidae; genus Onthophagus; species Onthophagus taurus. The sequence continues at coordinate 788,185 of NW_019280717.1, forward strand.
TTATACGAGTTTTAACATCTTACTGACTGCAGTTCAAGATCAAGTTTACCATAATAACATTGTTTCTTACAGATATTTGGCAACAGGCAACAGCTTCGCCTCTTTGCATTTTGAATATTTACTTGGCCAAACAACAATAAGAGAAATTGTGAGAGATACATGTATCGCTATTTGGGAATGTTTAGTGTCTATATATATGCCACCAAAAAATACTGATGATTGGTTACAAATAGCAAACAATTTTTACAAGCGAACAAATTTTCCTAACTGCATTGGAGCCATCGACGGCAAACATATTAGAATAAAAAAACCTGCTTCCAGTGGATCTGAATTCTTCAACTATAAGTGTTTCTTTTCAACTGTGTTGCTTGGAGTAGCAGATTCCGACTACTGTTTTACTTCAATAGAAGTTGGAGCCTATGGTTCTGCAAGTGATTCCAATATTTTCAAGAAATCAAAATTTGGCAGTTTACTTGAAAAAGGACAGTTAAATATACCAGGCCCAACACTGCTACCAAATGAGGAAACCGGAACTGTCATGCCGTTTATAATTTTAGGCGATGAAGCATTTGCTACTTCAGAACATATTCTACGTCCATATCCTAGCAAAAATTTGTCAGTTACGAAACGTGTCTTTAACTATAGGCGATCAAGAGCCCGTAGAATGGTGGAGTGCTCGTTTGGCATATTAGCTGGCAAATGGAGGATACTGAATAAGTCTTGAATTATCCGATATCATTATAAAAGCATGCTGCATTCTCCACAATTTTGTTAGGAAGCACGATGGAGTTTGTTTCGAAGATAGTTTGTACGAATGTCATTTAGATAACATGAATCCCGTTGGAACAAGAGGTACCGTTAGAGGTATTCACATTAAAGACTATTTTGCAAAATATTTCACCTCTCCTCAGGGAACTGTTCATTGGCAATATGACAAAATTTAAATAAAAATGCCAATACAATATACAGGCTGATTCAAAAGTATTTGGCTAAAATGAAACCCCATGTGGAATAACCAATTTTAAGTCGAAATGAAAGAAAGCAACTGGTAGCAACTGACCGAATAATCGCCAGTGCGCGCGTACAGGTTAAAACGTGTACGTTGCATTATTCCCGGCAACAGTTGAGTCGCCTTGAAAATAGGGCAAGATGTAATTTTTTAGTTGCCGTGATTAAATAGTTGCTAGTGCGCGCCGCTTCATATAACTCAGTGTATTTCATTTTGGTGATTTTTAAGTTGCCGCAACTAAATCGCTAGTGCGCGCCTGGCCTAATATTTCTAACCGGAAGTTGACCATAACTTCATTAATATTGAAGACTATTTCATTCATAACGTTAACAGCCAATAAGAATTCGCGGTTTTCCGTCAATTGCGAGTATTTCAGCGGTTATTTGGCCGTAACCATGGAGAACGATAATACGAACCTTTGTATTATCGCTGTAATACGAACCTTTGTATAATCGCTTGTTTGACATTTCATTGATTTCGTGACATCCATGAATGTTTCCATAACAATCAATATGATTTTTTAAAAAAATATAAAAATTCAAAAAATATGTATATTTTTTATTCAGGAAATAGTCTAGCCGACTAGAGCTCGACGTATTGCCTTAAAAAACACCACTTGACCTTCGGTCTCGTGGTGTTTCAGGCAATACGTCTCGTATTATCGAGTATTTTCGATCGTTTTGTTGTATAATATATGATAAATATGTCGTGTTTGTACTCATTTTAAAGGATTTTTAATGAAGATTACAAATATGTCAAAATTGAGGTTGACATTTTAAATCTGAAGTTATTTATCATATAATAGACAAATGGACAACTTCATGGTGTTCTTTCGTGACGTATTTTTTATTAAAAAAAACTTTAAAATGAGTCCAAACATGATGTTGCTAGATATCACTATGTTGTATATTTTTATTGCATTAAAACTAGAACTAACACTAGAAAACTTTCGGGTTTAGCCGTGCGTCTTCAGAATTTCTCTAGTTCTAGGTCTAGTGTTAGTTCTAGTTTTAATTACTACTAAGCGTTCAATTGTTGTCTATTTTTACTGAAATAAAACTAACATTAGACCTAGAACTAGAATCATTCGGGTTTAGCTGCACCTCTCAAAAGACGGCTAAACCCGAATGTTTCTAGTTCTATATCTAGTGTTCGGAATTCGAGGTACTTGACGATTTTGGATATAGATATTTCGGATATAGATTCATGTTATTAGTTAAATTTTCTTAAACAATTTTTAAAAATTTATGGAAAACAAAATATTAAACAACTTTTGTATAGATTGTTTTTTTTTATAAAGTTGATACTTACCAAGATATATACTATATTCCATACATAATGGGCACCTGTATATTATATTATACTTTTCCTCCAATGACGTCACGTTTCCTACCTCACCCCGTACTCAACGGACCTTGGTATAATCTGAAAGCACATGCTGAAGGACATGTCGGAGCATATGCAAATGCAAAGGAGATAGGCCAAGCAGAACATCCATTGCTAGAGTTGGCGTTGTGCTAATCAGACCAGAGATTGTCTATCCAGCCATTCGTAGATATTTTTTGGAGTTAAAAATAAATTAAGTTTTGTAGGGTTTATTAATAATTGAAAAAAAAAGTATTCAAAATATTTATTTTAACTTAAAATGAAGTGTTTAATATGCTAAATTAAATATAATTATACATAGTCGCAGAAAAATAGTAATTTTCAAAGAAATATTTTTTTATTGAAATAAAAATCACCAAAAGCCCTCTTTTAAAATTCCCCCAGGTTTTTCAAATTGTCCCCTTTTAACATATTCGCGTAAAAGACCTTCTAAACGTGTAAATGGCCCACCAGTATCGATCTTCTTCAACATTGGCATAAATTTAACTTGAAAATATTTCATCAACTTAACAAATTGTTTTCCATAATGCGCTTGCATTTGAAATCCGCTCGTTTCTAAAAACGCTTGTAATAATGTAGCCGTAACATCCACTCTTGGTTCTAAATTTAGAAAAGCTGTTAACCATCTCCAACCTTCTGTTAAACCCAACGGATTTTTTCTACCTTGGTCCTTTTTGGGAAAACTTATGATAACGGCTGCATATAAACGTATAATTCCAATCATTCGTTTTAAAAATTTGTCTTGTTTCTCAACAGTTCCATCTTCGTTATATTTATACCCCAAACTTTCATAATAATCCCTATCTGTTTGATCAATTGATTTCGGTAAATAAATGGGAACTAGATAAGGACACTGTTTATGAAAATGGGCTAAAATTAATTTTCCAAAATCGGGAAATTGATTCCAAAGTGAAACTATAATCGTTCCATAATAAAACGCAGATTCAGGATTACTCGATATCATTAGATCACCTTGTAAAACGAATTTTTTCGCCAATAAATCCATGCAATATAGAATACCCTGAGGGTGAATACTAGCTGAAAAATGTTTATCACCAACTTGTACTGATTTTCCGGCTAAAAGTTGAGATAATCTATTGTATTTATCTAAAAGATGTTGGGGGTTTAACCCGGAAATAGCATTTACAGGGATGTTTATCGCTTTTTTACAATCAAATTTAAATTGTTTTAAACTCTCATCTTTTTCTAATTGATTATAAGAGTTTTGTACGTTTACTTGAAAATCTTGGAGTTCTGAATATTGTTTTAATGAATTCATACTAACAATATCATCTAATTTTTTTAAACTTCCTGGTTGTTGGATCGGATTTGATTTAATTTCTTCTTTTTTAGCCGCCTCTTTTAATTTCTGTTCTTTTAATTGTTCCTGTTTTAAACGTTCCATTTCTTTTAGTTTCTCTTCTTTTAATTTTTCCTCTCGTAACTTTTCTTCTTTTAATTTTGCCTCTTTTATTTTTTCTTCTTTAAATCTTTTTTCTGTTTCTAGTTCATTAACGATTTTATTTTGTAAACCTCTTAATTCTGTTAAATTATTACTTGATTGAACCACATCTTCTTGACTAACATTTCCAGTTTTACATTTTCCAACAACCTCATCCATTTTTCCGTTTAATACTTTTAATTTTGTTGAGATATGTCCTAAATTAGTTTTTAAATAGACAGAATCTTGGGTTTTTGTCAAATTGACAATTTCTTGGAAACCCTCCCTAAATTCGGTGTGATCTCTTTTTAAAACATCGATAATTCTTAATAATTCCTTTTTTTGTTGCTCCTTTTCTTGTAATTCTTCATCTTTTTTTCGTCTTCTCTCAGCTATTTCTTGATAATACTCAAGCAACTTTTCGTTTTTTTTAACAGCATTTTTATTATGCTCTTCTAAGGCTTGATAAATTAAAAATTCTTGGTCTTGAACTTTTGCTACCATGTATTGTTGTTGTAAATGCCACGCACGTTTCATTTTATTTTTTTGTTCCTTTTCAAACTCCTCCAATTGTTGATGCCTTTGATTTATTGCCTCATATGCATCTTCCATTTTTAACTTTTCCAACCCTGCTATTAATCGACTCATCGGAGATGGTTTTGCTATGTTAGATGTTGTATATTTTGTTTTTGGGGTTTGCGCCAACTTTTGCACTTTCTTTTTTGGTGTTGAACATGTTGCTATTGCTTCCGGTCCTAATGTTACTCTATTATTTTTTGGACTCACTCTTGTCATTTTTGAAAAAGCTGAATTTTTTAACTTATTATAAATGTCGTCATCCATATCGTCGTTTTATAATTACGTAATTTTAAGACTTAATAATTTTTCTTTAGTATTATAACAAAAATTTTACAATAAAATTTGACAACATACATAACCTCAATGAAGTTTATTTTGACGTTCCGAAACTTTTGAGGTTATGTGTATTTAAACATTTTAATTAAAATAAACTATTTAAGATTATGTCAACATTAGAAGATACAATAGATTCTCTAGAACTTGAATATGATTCAAGTGAAGAAAATGAGATACAAATTCATTTTCCCGTAGCGAGGTGGGATTTTAATCAATGCCACCCAAAAAAGTGTTCAGGGCGTAAATTAGCACGTTTAGGATTAGTACAAGTTATCTATGAGGATTAGTAAGACCCCTTAAAAATCAAACAACGTTTCACGGGTTTAGTATTAACACCAACAGTTGAAAAATGCGTAAGCCCCGCAGATAAAGACATCCTCGAATCTAAAGAAATCTCTGTTGTTGATTGTTAATGGGCTAAAATCGATTCGACACCTCTTGGGGCGTTGAAACCCCAAAATGGACGTTTACGTCGTTTTATAATTACGTAATTTTAAGACTTAATAATTTTTCTTTAGTGTTATAACAAAAATTTTATAATAAAATTGAATTTGACAACATACATAACCTCAATCAAGTTTATTTTGACATTCCGAAGCGTTTGAGGTTATGTGTATTTTGAAACGTTTTGATTAAAATAAACTATTTAAGATTATGTCAACATTAGAAGATACAATAGGTTCTTTAGAACTTGAAGACGATTCAAGTGAAGAAGATGAGATACAAATTAATTTTCCCGTAGCGATGTGGGATTTTAATCAATGCGACCCAAAAAAATGTTCAGGGCGTAAATTAGCACGTTTAGGACTAGTAAGACCGCTTAAAATCAAACAACGTTTCCCGGGTTTAGTATTAACACCAACAGCTGAAAAATGCGTAAGCCCTGCAGATAAAGACATCCTAGAATCTAAAGGAATCGCTGTTGTTGATTGTTCATGGGCTAAAATCGATTCGACACCTCTTGGGGCGTTAAAACCTCAACATGGACGTTTATTACCATTTTTAGTAGCCGCTAATCCGATAAATTACGGACGTCCTTGTCAGTTGAGTTGTGTAGAAGCAATTGCAGCTACTTTGTATATTATTGGTTATAAAAACGAAGCTAAACATTATTTGGATAAATTTTCTTGGGGACATTCTTTCATAGAACTCAATAAAGAATTGTTGGATATTTATGCAGGGTGTAGTGATAGTAAATCTGTTGTTGAAGAACAAGGAAAATATTTAAAAAAGGAACAAGAACTTCAATTAAAACGAAAAGGTGAATACACAATTTTGTATTAATTTTAAATCTATTTTAATTTTCTTAGATGAAAGAGATTTCCCACCATCTTCTTCAAGCGATGATGAAAGTGATGAAAAAACTTAAATTTAGCTTTCAATTAATAAATAAAAAACAAACTATGTTTTAAATTATAAATCTCATTGAATTTATTACACAAATTTTAATTCTATACAAAATCTTTGACATAACCTCAATTTATCAATCAATCATAATAATTTAGACAAAAAATTTTAAACTCTATGATTATTATACAGGGTGATTTACATAAGAACCGACACAGAGCAGGGACATGTAGGGGACAATAAATTAACATGAACATAACCCTGAGGAGTTATAGGCCTTCAAATTTCGGTCTTAAATGTTTAATACATTCAATATCTTCCTAATACATTAAGCTAGAAAAACCAAATTTGGTATATGTTATGAGTGTACCAAGGGTATTAATTGATAGCAAGTTGAGTCCAATTGAGGCATTTCAAAGGGTTGATTAAGGGTGATGGTACCCTAAATTTTGCAAGATTTTTTTAACCTTTTGGCGGATTTAATACATTATTACTTCATTTCATGTGGAATTTGAATCTAAAACTTTTTTTATTCTTATTATTTTTTAAAAAACTTTATCGTTTTCATAAAAATTACTTAACACATTCGCATCGGGAAACGAGAATTCTCGTTTTTTGAAGAAAAACGTTTCATCTGGAAACGAAAATACTCGTTTAAAAAAAAATTGTCAAAAAACGAGAATTCTCGTTTCGGGTTTTATTTCTTAACCCTTTAAGGACGATTGCCGTATATATACGCAAAAGGTTTTGAGGGTCCTATGATCTATTGCCATTCATATATATACATACATTTTAAAATTTGTGTCTTATAGACGAAAGTCGTTTTTAAATGGCACAAACTTTTGTACTGCGCAGACGGTATATGCGTTGTTTCACACGTGGCCAATGTTCAAACACCCCACATGTTCTATATTTTTTATAAGTGATATATTTTTCGTAATAAGTGAAACGGATGGTTAGTATTGTGCACAATGTCCAACAGAATGGATTTTTACGTGGAGAGCAGCGAAGAAAAGCCAAGTGAAGATGAAGAGTCCGAAGAAGATGATATTGTTAATTGATGCATATCAAGATGTAATGTCAGTAGAAAACTAGAAAACGATCTAGCGACGACAGAAAAAAATTACACAGACATAAAAATAATTTGGGGAGACAGTGATTTCGTTACAACAATTTTCGAATTTGATACTACAAATAGCGGCATTAGGAATGATTCTGTCTGAAAATTCCATAGAATTTGATTATTTTTCAAGCCTAATATTGTAACCGAAACTAACAGATATGCCAATCAAAATCAGGCAACGGATTAGCAAGAACTTTCAGCAGCAGTCTCGAAACAAAAAACTAATTTAAAAGAGTATTGGTCTACAGATTCCTTACACGAGTCTCCAATCTTTTCTAGAACCATGCCTAGGGATAAATATATGAGTATTCTTTCAAATCTTCATTTTGTGAATAATGAAAAACAACCTACTACTAAACTATATAAGGTAGAAAAAGTTCTCGCACTCATGAAAGAGACACAGTTCTACCCGTTTGAAAATTTAGTTGTCGATGAAAGAAAGAAACATGGAGTTATTTAAAGGACGTTTAGGCTTTAAACAATACATAAAGACGAAAAGGCATCGCTTTGGAATGAAACTGTACGTTCTTTGTGATTGTGAAAGTGGAATGGTTCTTGATTTCGTTGTGTATGTTGGAAATGATACAAAACAGTTTGTTGAAGAAATAAAGGGTCTAGGATCTTCAGGATCTGTCGTAGTGTCTCTTATGAAACAATATTTTGACAAGGGATACAAACTTTTCACAGACAACTACTATTCCAGCCCAAATTTGGCAAATTATCTTTTCGAAAAAAAAAAAAAAAACTAACATCTGTGGAATTGTCCGTGAAAATAGAAAACATATGCCTACACTGGAAAAAAAACTGAAGAAGGGCGAATTGTCTTCGAAAAGTAGCGATAAAATTCTTGTCATAAAATGGAAAGATCGCCGCGACGTAACTATCATATCTACAATGCACGAGAACAAAATAGTAATCATGGATAAAATTGACAAGCGAACAAATGAGGCTATGAAAAAACCTCTGTGTGTAATCAATTACAATGAGAGAATGGGAGCAGTTGATCGCACAGATATGATGTTGAGCAATATAGAATGCATGCGCAAAAGTATGAAGTGGTACAAGAAACTTTTCTTAAACTTATTAGACTTATTAATTCTAAACTCGCACGCAATGATGCAAACAAAAAGTATTAACAAAATTTCTTTTGGTAATTTCCAGCTGAAACTTATGTGAATTGTAAAATTTTTTTAGCTTCATACTTAACACAGGTTTCCTCTTGATTACCCTACTATAAGAATAGCTCGTCGTGTGCCAGATGTTAGAAGATTGGTGGAAAGACATTTTCATCACGTTGTTGCTGCCACACTGACAAATAAGACACCTCAAAGAAGATGTGTTGTATGTTCGCAAACAACTTTAGGACCCAGAAAGAGCAAACATTCACAGTACATGTGTACCATTTGCAACGTAGGGTTGTGTCTGACGCCTTGCTTCGAAATTTACCACACTAAAAACCAATACTGAAACAAATAAAAGTTGCTGTTGTTCATATGTACAATAAATAATTTTCTGATTTCTCTTTTCATTATTTCTCCATAGATAAACAATTAAATCGCCTATAAACATAGCAAACATTTGTTAATACATATGAAATTGAAAACAAAAGTGACGAAATTAGTGATGAATAATCAGAAAAAAAATGCAAACCTATTTTATTTGAAACGGAAACTAATACTTCTTCTGAATCAGAGAAGGATGAAAGTATTCATAATTCTGAATCAGAAGAGTATGAGAGTAATAGTAATGGTGAGTCAGAGGAGGATGAAAATACCGATAGTAAATCAGAAGAATCATCATCGAGATTGATATACCACCAGAATTAGAATCATTTGAAGGAAATTCTGGTATAAGAATATCCCGAAAACATCGATGAGCTATTTTTTAATGATGACTTCTTACAAATAGATATCACAATGAACGAGCAACTAGGTATAAAGTTTATAAAAATGCTTTAAAGTGGACTGATGTTACCTCGATAGAAATGATGCGATTTCTTGGACTTGTAATTTTAATGAGACAGGTAAAATAAGTAAATTACATGATTATTGGGCAAAAGATCCTTTGATAGAAACACCAATATTTGCAAAAATTATGACTCGCACACGATTTGAACAAATTTCAATGTTCTTGCACTTTAACGACAACACCCAAATAAAAGGTGATTCACACAGATTAATAAAAATTCAGCCTATTTTGGACGAGGGATTTCTTTAGACGAAATAATGTTTCTTTGGAGAGGAAGGCTTTTGTTTAGAACGTATAATCCGACTAAGTTTATAAAATATGTAAAAATTACAAGAGAACATGTTGTAAGTTTTGCATCCAGTATTAGGAAAGTGGTATTACTTATACCAAGACAATTATTATAATAGTGTCCAAAATGCAGAATTATTATAACAACATAAAACTAGAGTTTGCGGAACAAGCAGGGAAAACAGAGGATAACCAATAAGTTTAAAAAATTACATAAAAAAATGAAAAAAGGTAACACAAATAAATGATAGCACGTGGAAATATTTGCCCACTAGTTTGGCCCTAGAGGTCACCAGTAAATACCGTATTTTCTCGAATCTTATCCGCACTCGAATCTAATCCGCACCTCGATTTTAAAAATGCAATGATGGTAAAAAAAGTTGGTTTGCCAATGTAATCCACATCCGATTGTAATTCGCATTTGATTTTAGAGCATACAAAATTTGTAAAAAGGGTGCAGATTAGATTCGAGAAAATACGGTAAATGTAATTATTATCTTTGGGAATGCTAAAAGAATCTGTATATTCTTCAGTTGCGTCACAAGCAGAATTGTGACATCGCATTACGGAGAAATGTAATAGCATAAGGAATAATCATTATCAGAGAGAGTAGATTTCAATTTTCGACGAAGAATATTTGTGAGAAAATAGTGGCCATTTTCAACAATTTTTATAAATTATAAGTGTTTCTATTATTGTTTAAGTTGTTTTTCTGTAAAATCATTTTTGTCTACTATTTATATTGTTTTACTTGTGGATTTAAGTAAAATTGATAAAAGGTCTTTAATTGTTTGAGTTTTTTAGAAATATGTGTCTTTAGTTATTTGTTTTTTATGAAAACGACAGTTTTTTTAAAAATAATAAGAGGAAAAAAGTTTTTGAATTAAATTCCACATGAAATGAGGTAATAATGTATTAAATCCGCCAAAAGGTTAAAAAAATCTATCAAAATTTATGGGAAAATCAACCTTCTAAAATGCCTCATAATAATTCCTCTGTGGTACAACCTAGTATAGAGATAAGTTACGTTAAATCATCTTAATTTATTGTTCTCTACAAATCCCTGCTCTATGTCGGTTCTTATATGAATCACCCTGTATATTTCAAATTACAATTTATATCATGAATAGCAATTATATATAAAAATAATTTTAAATTAACAACTTAACCAAAATTAAAAAAAAAACCTTATATTGTAGCATTTCGTAATTGATAATTTCTTAATATACATAAATCTCTAGATGCGAGACTTCTTCCTTGAGTAGTGTGTAAGTCATGTAAATTTAATAAAATTCCTGGACTGAATGAATCCGGTAGAGTTCTCAAAAGTTGTGATCCTAAAGTAGGAGGAATCGCTGCTAAAACAGCTTCAGATCTTGGAATTTTAACTTCAACGATACTTTTTAGTAACTCAAAAGTAAAATAGGTTTGTTGAGGTAATTGCCCATCTAACATCCCCGTTTCTAACGTTGTTAATAACCTCCTTAAAGCGTCCAAAACGTTATCGCTTGGCATGTCAATTTTGGATCTTTTTGAAGGGATGTCATCGATTTCTTCATCAAGTTGTTGAAGATTTGAAGCCGCGTAGACGCAATAACTCGTTAAACGAGCTAATATAACTAATTGGGGTTCCATTAAGAGATCGGCTTGAAGAGAATTGTGTAAAATTTGGGGTAAAGCGCTTGATAAAAGTTCGATTGTACATGATTTGATATCAACGTGAAATATAGCTAAAGCTATATCAGCCCCTTTCTCTAATTGCTCGTTGTAACGTACTTTTAATAATTCCTGTAAAACGGAAGTAACTAACCATCTTGATCCCGCTGTATCTAATAAATCATGTAGAGTACTTGCTGATTTAAAATCTAACCAACCTTTACCCAAGGTTGATTTCCAAATATTATTTAATTGCTCCGATGCTGGTTGTATAGAATTGTTATTACGAGTACTTATTAATTTAGCTGTATGAACATGTTTTTGCATATTTCTTATTATTTCCAAAGTTAAATGCCATCTATCTAAAATACTCGTATCATCTTCAGCATTTGGAGGTGTTGATAACAACTGATGTAACACATTACATGGTTTTAAAATAGAAGGGGCGGTTCGCATATAAGCGCAAACCCAAGCTGCCGCCGCCAAAGGAACACAACACATTTTTCCTCGAATCGCATCCAAAATTCTTTGAACATCAGCTGGTTGCAACGATCCTTGTTCCCAAGCAATTAAAACCTCCTTCATCACTCCAGACATATTAAACAAAACATCTTGCCATTTTATATTCGAAATTGATGTGACATCTGCGTTACCTTCATTAAAATGTTGTAAAAGAGTTTCAACAATTGCGGGATTACACAATTTAAGCATTTGTTCGGATGCTTTTGGGTGGTTTGGTTCAACCATGCAATTAGCAATCCATTTTTCAATTAATGAATCGCCGGATCCGTCTAAAACGGACACTCCGTGACGTTGAACGATTGCTATCACCATAATAAAAGTTAAATCGAATAATTGGAACCGGGTTAAATCACCACCCGCTTTTGAACCTTCATTAAAACGAATCATTAACTCCACTAAAGTACGTAATTCGCATCGGACTGTTGTTACTGCTAAAACCAGTTCAAACGTTTTTCCTTGAAGGAACTGATGAAGAATTCCTAAAAATTAAGATATATAATTTGTATTTTTATTTTTGAAGTAATTCATACAGCTAGTCCGTTCATTAGACGTTTTTGGGGTTTTAGCCAAAATAAAAATTTTAAATTTAAGTATTATCAATTGCGTTCTCTTCGACTAAAATATTTTCAGATTTCTAGCACTTCCGGTTGTATTGGAAGTTGCCACCTACTTTATTTTTTTAAATGGAACATCCTGTATATTTTTACATATTTGGATTTGTCTGTTTTCCAGGTTTATGAATAACTTTACTTTTTGCAATTTGATTCGGCTGTTCTCGATTCAATCGAATTTTACTAGAAAAATCTGCTCCAGCAGACATTAAAGACAAAAATTACATTTTTGCATATATTGAAAAAGTAAAGTGCTATCAAAATTTGGTAAATTGAAACTGATATTCATTTTTAATAAGCTTTCATTTGATGTATCATACATATACCAGAGGGTAAAAAGGGGTGAACTACCCTTTTTTTCGGGTTTATTTAAAAACCACCCTATCGATTTTGATGGCGTTAAATATACTTGTAGTGCATTCAAAAATATTAGTTAAGTGTTTTTTCTCATTCGTCGTAGATCAACTCCAGCGATGTTACGAGGATTAACACGTAACTAAAAGGATGTGATAAAACTGTCAGGTATCTTGAAAATATTTTAAACAAAACCGTAAATTAGTCCCACAGTAAAATTGTTAATGTAAAGTGATATACGACATTTGTGGGGTAGTGGGGATTAACTACCCCCTTAAAAATTAATTCTATTCTAGGCGTTACTTGTCGAGTTTGGCGAAGTTAGGAGAAGAGGTAAATATAAAACTTATAGATAAATAAGTTACTTTATTTATTTATGAGTTGAAAACCAGCTAACAAAAGAAATGGTTCAATTAACCCAAAACATTTTATCGCGTAAAAGCTTTAGCGAAAGATTTCGTTAAAGAGGCAATGCAACAATTTGAAATATATGTATCTGAAAACACCTACAATTCGGATCAGAGCTGTTTTAACTTGGAGATCCACTCGGGAAGAACATTAAGCGATTTAGGCGTTAAAACCATTGAATGTGCGCATAGTTATCTATTCAACTCATAATATCTGCTGATGGAAAACTTCTTTCCCTAGTTTTAATTGTTTTAAAAGAAACCTCTGACACCTTTGGACTGAGGGTAGCAAATACGTGTTGGCATCAAAATCTGGAAAATTAACTTCAGCACATAAGAAAAATTGGCTAGAAAATGTATATTTTCCAAATATTGGATCCAAATCATTATTATTGGATTCTTGGGTTGACCATTGTCCTGAAGTTATTAGTGAAGTAACTCCATTAGACACTAATTTTAAACGCTTATCCATACATGCAGGAACAACCGGTGAAATACAGCCCTTAGATGTATTTGGTTTCAGGATATGATAAATTTTATTAGAAGATTCTCTGACCAAGTTATTTTTTACCAGTATGATTTCAATTTACATTAGAGGGATAATATATTAAAATTGCAGTCCCTAACGCATAACCAATTGTCTTCACCTAGGTTTACAAATGTTTTCAAATACGCATGGTGGATATCTAGATGAAAGACCCGATCATTTTGAAAATTCCGTGAGAGTTTGCTTTTCGAGTGAAAAGCCAACGTGTGATATTTGTGGGGATGTAGCGGTCATAACATGTACATGGTGTTAATCCTTATGTTTAAACCATTTTCGCCTTGTCGCTCGACCTGCATATCTTATAGAAAAACCGTAGCATTAAGTGGTTAAACATTCAACATTAGAATTTTTCTAACATTTCTTTTGTTAGTTGGTTTTCAACATAAAAAAATAAAATAACTTATTTATCTACAAGTTTTATATTTACCTCTTCCCTTAACTTCCAGCCCTTATAACCATTTTCAAAAATTTTTACTTCACATATAAAACAAATACCGTGGAAAATTCGACAAGTAACGCCTAGAATAGAATTCATTCTTAAGGGGGTAGTTAACCCCAATACCCCCAAATGTCGTATATGCCTTACTTTACACTGAAAATTTTACTGTGCAACGTAACGAAAAAACACTTAACTAATATTTTTGAATGCACTACAAGTATATTTAACGCCATCAAAATCGATAGGGTGGTTTTTAAACTAACCCGACAAAATAAGGGTAGTTCGCCCCTTTTCACCCTGTAGTATATGTATGATACATCAAATGAAAGCTTATTAAAATGAATATCAGTTTCAAGTCACCAAACTTTGAGAGCACTTCGTTTTTGAAATAAACTGACCGGCAAAAAAAACCGGCCACTATAAATTAGCCAAAACTTCAAAGCTGGCATTCTCGCGAACCGCGCATTCGATTTTGATGATTGTTTTTTTGATCGAAAGGTTGATTCTTCGGTAATAATCCTGCGATAGAAACTTTCATTTAGATTTTAATTTGGGCATATACGGGCTGCAAGAATGAGCAAAAGTTTTTTTTCTCGAAATTTGTAATACCCTGTGGTGTGCAACTGCTACAGCAGATGGTGTTAACTGGAATCAAACGGTAGCCCAATTTTTTCTGAACATCTTGTTTTTTTATTCACTCTATTATCTCTATTACTAACGAAGATGCAGTGTTTTAAAGCGAATGCCCGTAAAAACAAGACAAACAACCATAAAAAATCTAAGGTGGCGCGCTAGGTAGCGTATATCATTTGTTTCGAATAGTAAATTGACAGTTGTTAAACATTTTTACAGTCTTTTAACATAATAGCAATCCCGTTGTCAGTAATTGATGTTGCGCGTATTGTTACTTTAATTGAAGATGGCAAAAGTTAGCAATACGTTGCCCATACGTTAGGTATACCCCGAACAACAGTTCAGGATGCCTGGAACCAATATGTGAAAACTGGAAATTTCACTAGGCGGCAAGGTATCGGTAGAAGACGAGTGACAACAGCAGTTGATGGCCGATTTATTGTTCTAAACACTCTGATGAATCGTAGAACGTGTGGTTAACGAATATCGTGATGAAGTAGGGTATTGAACGGATAGAGTGGCTAGCGTGCAGCCCGGACCTTAACTCTATCGAATATCTTTGGGACCAACTTGAGAGACGCATTCGTCGTCGTCCTGTCCTATCGGACAACCTTCAAGAGTTGCGAATTGCTTTTGAAAGAGTTTTCCGCAATTCCTCAGGAATCAATTACGAACCTAATCAGTTCGATGCCGCGTCGACTACATGACGTTATTTTAGTTCGTGGGGGGCACACACGCTATTAATTTTCGTGTTATTATTAATTGTTACATTAAATTAAGTTTGTTTTCTTGTTTATTTGTCAACAGATGTTTACAATAATGAAGTACGTACGTAATTCTGTAATTCTAAGAAAATGTAAGTTCTTCTGCAAAACTGTTTCGGGTGGCCAGTTTTTGTTTTCAAGGTCAGTGATTTAAGGCGCCACTTTTAACAATGATTAAAAATCTGTATAGACTTCTTTGGAAATTCCCGGCCACACCAGCACAGAACCACCATCGAAACATTCGCGTTTCATAATTGTATAGTCCACAAACCTTTCATTTCAACGTCTTCATATTCGCTCATCCACCATCGGGTGATAGACAAACCACTACTCATCCGTAAAAAGGACTTTCCTCCATTGCTCGATCTCCCAATTTACATGTAAACGCGCATATATCTTGGAAGCAGCCTCGGTCCTTTGGCAGCCTACTTGCAGCGAGACCACATCTAGCAAGTTTTCAGCGAATGGTTCTCTCACTGACATCAACAACATGCACCATTTGAAGACGACACCGAGCTTCTACAGCTGTCGTTCTACGATTGCTTAGAACAATAAAACGGTCATCAGCTACTATTGTCACTCGTCTTGTTTTCACAGGCGATCGCTTTAAAACACTGCATCTTCGTTAGTAATAGAGATAATAGAGTGAATAAAAAACAAAATGCTCAGAAAAGATTGGGCTACCGTTTGATTCCAGTTAACACCCTCTGCTGTAGCAGCTGCACTCCACAGGGTATTACAAATTTGGAGAAAAAAAGGTTTTCTCATTCTTGCACTCCGTATATGCTCAAATTAATATCCGAATAAAAATTTCAGAATCAACCTTTCGATCAAAAAAAGAATCATCAAAATCGAATGAGTGGTTCGCGAGTAAGCCAGCTTTGAAATTGTGGCTACATTTTAGTGGCCGGTTTTTTTTGCCGGTCAGTGTATATGCAAAAATATAATTTTTCCCCAAACTTTTAACCCCTAAAACTCGGCTCAGAGGCTTCTACCGCACGTATAAAAAAATACGGAAACCTTATTTTGATCCATCCTATGGCTATACCAAATTTCATCAAAATCGGCGTGCCACAGTTGTGTTACTTCCGTTGTTAGTTGTATTCGGCGTCTCATTTAACATCTTTTATAATCCATATGTCCTATACCTAACATTAATAGTTTGGAAGATAATTGGGTTTTTTGAAAAATGCACACATCATGTCGATATTTAACCTAGTGTGCCATCTAAGCCTTTTCAATCAGTTCTTTTTTCTGTTAGGTCCTTTAATATTAGTACTAAAAAGAGTTAAAATCGATAACAATAACAAAAATAATATTTACACAAATCAAGAAATTCTTAATTTATTTTTTATACATGAAAAGCGCGACAAACTTTGTAGTATGATTCCTAGATCTTCTTTGGCAGCTCGAATTGAGGCGTTGGGACTTGAATTATTTACTACATTTTTTGGTCAGTTTATCACGTGATTAATTCGTCCAAAATGCAAAAAATTTGCTTCTATTCTTCTAAATTTACCTTTTGTAATCGGAGGTAAATGTGGATAGTTTTCATTAAACATTCTGCAAGTTCTACTAAGAACTTTGTCGCACTTTCCATGCATAAAAAATAAATTAAGGATTTCTTCATTTGTATAAACATTATTTAAGTTATTAATATCCATTTTAACTTTGACTTTGACTTCCAAACTTTGACATTTGTCAATAAGTCATTAAACATTTGTTTTCCATGGCACACTAACAACTATTAATGTTAGGCATAGGACATATGGGGTATAAAAGATGTAAAATGAGACACTGAAGACGACTAAGTAATAAAATATGGGGGGTGCCATCTAAAAAAATGGAGTTATGGTACTTCCAAATTTCGAAAAGTTAATGTGCCATTGTAAAGTGACCAAACGATCTATACAGCCGTTCTCGGCATCAAAACGTACTCCATCATGTTGCTTAATGATGTTCTGAATCCTAAATTGATATCCCAAAAAACGAGTGTTTTCTGATCTTTTGAACAAATCTCTGCTAGAGTAGATTTTTTTTAAAAAAAAATCGAATAACTCGGCAACGGCCGAATCAAATTGCAAAAAGTAAAGTTATTCATAAACCGACATAAACAGACAAATATAAATATGTAAAAATATACAGGGTGTTCCATTTAAAAAAATAAAGTAGGTGGCGACTTCCGGTATAACCGGAAGTGCTAGAAATCTGAACATATTTTAAGCCAAGAGAACGCAATTGATAATACTTAAATCTGAATTCTCAAATTTTTATTTTGGCCAGAACCCCAGAAACGTCTAATGAACGGTCTCGCTGAGACACCCTGTATTAATCTTACCTATTATAGAATCTTTATATTCTCCAGAAAGTGCCTTTAAAATTCCAGCACAACTTTGTTGAGCACAAATAATAACTCTAGGTACAGCTGTTCGATCTTGATCAACTTTTAATTCCGCCGGCTTTTCATGTCTCGCCAATAATTGCATTTTTTGAGTTTCAGAAATCAAATTCAATTTAACAAATTCTCCTAATAAGCTATCCAAGTTAGAACAAGTATGAAAAGTATCCATTGTATCCAATAAAGGAGATGGTTCCAATAATAACTCGACAGCATCACAAATTGAAACACTATCATTTTTATCTGCCATTCCTTTAAGTAAAAGTGGGACGTTTAAAAAACAAAACGCACCCCATTGACTCTCATGTTGAGTTTCTCGAACGTCGTACAAAGAAATTAAGCTACCTCGCATTATTTCTGAGTAAAGTTGTGGCTCGGAGAAGTTTTTTAAGTGTTGTAAAAGTTTTAAACGTCGGATTAAGTACTGTCTTGTAGGGAATTGTTTTGCCATCTCAACGGCTAACCAAGATTGTATCAAACAACCCGGAAATTGATTTGAACTTTCTAAATTATTTAAAATATCAGGATCTAACTTCAGTAAGATTCGTAAACTCTCTCCTAATTCATCTGGGTTACATTCAAGTTCATGGCACTTATTAACAATATCAGAGTATGTTTCCGGTTCAACATACTTTGCCAAACACATCATGGCCACATAAAAATCATTTGATAGCAAACAAGTTAAAATATTAACGGCTTTTTCATAAATTTCATGTTGATTAAAACAAGATTGTAATATTTGTAATAACCAATACGTAGTTGATTGCAATGCTGTCGCTAAACGAGTACCTTCTGATTTCCCACAGCATGTAACTCCTGGTAAAATACCCTCCAAAAAATCCAGCAGACTTGAAATACAATGCACTTTATGAAATTGTTGAAATTTTGATACTTTTTGAAGCACAGCCGCGTGAGATACCAGCTGAGAACTTAAGGAATGTTTTAAATAACTTAAAACGAGTTGATTCGCTCCCGAACCGACGACAGCTTGTTGTAAAATACAATCGGCTAAATCGTACACATCACCACTAACACCTCTTGGTAAAACTGTTTTTATATTGATACCCCATTGTAAATCTGACCATCTTTCACGCCATGCTCTTAGTAATAAGGCTTTTAAGCAACTTGTCTTACTCGTTGTTTTTGTATCCATTAATAATTGCGTTGAAAAAATTAATTAACGGTGAGGTTATGTTTATTGACTCATTTGAGGTTAGGAATATAAAAATCAATAAAAATAAAGCGCCATCTTGTGGTAATTTTATTAATAAAAATGAAAATTTGAAGAAATGGAAATATATATTGCATTTATAGATATGAGAAAAGCTGAACATGTTGTGGCAGAGGTTCAAGTAGGAAAACTCACAACTGATGCTTTCTCTCCTACAAAAGGTGTCAAAGAGGGATGCTGTCCATCCCCAGGGATCTTTGATAGGAGAACTTGGGACTGATTGTATGTGGAAATCCCACCGTAAGATGGCATTAGCGTCTATACTGAAATAATTTAATTAAACTGACAATTTTATTATTAATAGTGGGAATGATGAGAGACAGTAATAACAATTATTACCAGTATTATTCTTTTAATTTAAAAAGTATAGATTCCAATTCGTGTTATATTTTTAAATTTGGCGCTAACTTAACTTTTAAAATTATAAAGTTGAAGTTTGTTCAGAATGACAGATGAAAACGTCATTTTAAAGTGATTTTTCCGCACTTTTTCGGTAAGAGTATAATAAAGTAATAATGGTATGATTAAATAATTAGATTATAATTGACATTATAGCTTTGTTTCAGCTAAAGTTATAAGTTGTTGGAAGCTCGTCAGATGCAATCTCACATGTCATATGATGCAGTGATATTCAAATGTGCGGCATTATTTGACAGGTGTAATTGCCATAGGTAATTGCATCTGAGGGATTCCCAACCAGTCGGAACGCCAAATTATAAATTACAATCCTAAGCCTAATTCGAGCCAAATTATGTTATTAAATTGTCTATAATCACGCCTTTTTTAATTTCTTTAAATGTTTTCTTTACTTTCAGAACTTGCTTCTTCCCTATTATTTCCTTACTATTAGGTCTTATCAAGTGAAAAACTGTTTTTGAGTTACTTCCTGTCATTAAAAATATAGATATTTTGTATGTTGTGCAATTTCATGCTTAATTCTTAAAATGGCTAAACCAGTAGCCATCCAATGACGCTTTTTTGGCATCCTCCTGCACCTCATTCCCTATCCCATTCAGAGTTTTCCAACGGGTCTCCTACCTACAGGCATCCTCTGGACATGTCCTGCCTATATTAATCATTTGAGCTTTATACACGCTGTCCTGCAACGATTGTACAATACTTCACCAGCGTATTCTCTGATCGAAAATAGACAAAAAAAGTCGAATAAACATAGGTTCTAAAATGGACCATTTTCGAGATATTCAAAGTTTTAGTTTCATAAGTTGACCTATTGTTAACATCATTAATTGTAACGATTTAGTTGCAGTAATTATATGATTACCATGGTTACGATAGTTAAGATAAAATTTAATAAATAATAAGTTAATAATTTAACAAAACAAGTAACAAAGATTATCGAAGAAAATCTTTCAACCAGCATAAAAACCACGAATATTTAACAAATTGGAAAAGATTCATGACATAATAAATGTTCAATATGCGCACCATTTACTTCTAAACAGAAACGGATACGTTTTTAAATGCGTTTAAAGATACCGGGAATTTGTTTTACTGCGTCAAATGCATTACTAATATTTATTTTTTTCCTGCACATTTTGAACGTCTTCAAAATAAACTATTTGTTTTAAATGTCCCCAAAACCAAAAATCTAACGGATTTAAATCTGGTGAACGAGGTAGCCACGGGACAGGAAATCCTCGGCCAATCCACTTATTGCCAAATCTGTTATTATATATATCCATCGTGCATAAAGTAGCAATCTTCTAGAATTTGTTGAGGTAATTCATCAAATGCGTCTGTAAGCTCATTTTGCAAAAAATGTATGTAAGCATCGGCTGTCAATCTCTTTGGAGGAAAACATGGACCTAATAACTGATCACTTATAACTCCAGCCCATACATTAACACTGAATCACCATTGATGATGAATTTCTAGTATTGCATGGGGATTTTCATCACTCCAAACGTGCGCATTATGAATATTAAAAATTCCGCTTTGAGTAAATATTGCTTCATCCGTAAATACAATATTTATGGGAAAGTCGACGTTTACTACCTCTTCCTGTATGGCTCACCTACAAAAAATCTCTTTTTTTTCGCCATCATTTTCTGTTAGAGCTTGAACGGTGTTGTAATAATAAATAAGGATAAAGCAACTGCTCCCTTAAAATGCGGTTGTTTTCTTAATTTTTTCTTGTGCAGAAATTCTTCTAATGCTGATTGAGGCATTTTCATTAATTCTTCTCAAAACTGCTTCTTGTAATTCCACTGGCCTTGTGTAATGTCTCTCCATGGAATGGCTGTGGGTTACGTATCCCATTTCTTTTAATATGAGAAGTAGTGTGCTAAAGGTGTGTCTATTAGACAATCGTCTGATTGCGAACCTTTGCGCGTAATAACCAGCTGCTAACGACGCATTTCCATCGGTTAGTCCGTAACAATACGGCATATCCGCCATCTCTTCATTGGAGTAATTAATAGGAGCCATACTTAATAGTTTTATTAAATTAAATAGGAATATAATAATTTCGCGAAGAATTATTATTTTTTTAAATTATTATAAAAACAAATTCAAATTCATGATGTTAACAATATCAACATTATGAAACTAAATCTGTGAATATATCCATTTTCAGACCTATGTTTATTAGGCTTTTTTTGTTTATTTTTGATCAGAGAAGACGCTGATGCAGTATTGTAGCGGGACACCTGTATATTCCGAGACTTGCGATTTCTCATATAGTTGGTACAATTCGTAATTTACCAAGTGTTCCCATACCTGATTGGTTTCATTATTTGTCTACAGATTTTCTTCCTTAATGTATCCAGTCCTTGCGTTTCTTTGTGTAAGTGTTCACATTTCTCCTCCATACATTCGTAGGTACTATACGGATCATGATAGAGTGTATAAACTCTAATTTTGATTTTTCTGTGAATTTCTCTTGATTGTAGTATGAGTAGTGTGGCGTAATATACTATATTTGCTGCATTTATTCTAATTATCTCCTTTGCTTCGTCGTTGCCATGTAGCATGTTAGATCCTAGGTATGTGAACTCTTCCTCCACTTCAAAGTTTAATCCAATTTTGTGGTTGCCAAGTCTGCATTATGTGCGTATTCCCTTAGCTGCGCTTTCAAGTTACCTGAACTACTCTTCTGATTACTGTATGATTTTGATTTGCGCGGCTTAATAACGTCGCTTTTGTGTCCAGGCTAATTTTCCTTATTACGCTTTCCAGGACCAGGTTAAAGAACATGGCTGTCAGCTCATCTTCCTATTTCAGACCTTATGTTTTATTTTTTTTGTTTCTCCTATTTTTGCACCAATCTTTACTCTACTTGTTGAATTATTCATTGTTATGCTTGTCGTTCTAACCAGCTTTGGTGAAAAATCTAAGTCTAGCAGTATTGATGAATTAAATTGTAATATATCTATGTCGTGTTCCCATAGTTTCACATTTATTTGTCAGACGCTGAATATCTGGTTAGTTGTTGATCTCTGTCAAAGGTTCGAATTGGTCTTTCACGATTATGAATACAATATAGGCCGTGCTAACTACTAATATGCCTCTATAGTTCTATCATAGTAATTTGTTTCCCTTTTTGTGTATTGAGCATATCAAATTTCTTTTCCATTCCTCTGGTATCCGCTCGCTAATTTATATTTTCGTGTATAGCCTTTGAGTCTCCCCCCCTACATTTTTGTTCTACTGGAATGTTGTCTATTCCCGCCGCTCGTTTAATCTCAGAACCATCTTTGATTTATATCCGATTTATCTGGTCTCTAATAATTTATCCTATGGTCTCTATATGCAAGACATAGGAGATTTGTTTGTGAATTTCATGGAAATAATAATATCTCTAATAAGTTATATTTCCTAAGCTAGATTTGTTATTGTATATTGTTATATGGTAGAATTAGGGAACCGTCTTTTAGCAACAAAAGGTGACATCAACCTCCAAAAATGTTTATAAGCTTTATCACATTTGCATTGCATATGCATGGTTTTGAGTTGAAAAGGCTTTTTTGGGGTTTTGCATACTTCTTTAAAAAAATATATACATTTTTCTTAATATCTATAAAAAAATCCTTTACTAATATTGGTATATCAATACATATAAAATCTGATTAGACAAAATGGGACCACAATAAACGCATTAATAACAACAACAAAGTCGATACGCATAAATCGCAAATGATAACATTTAGAGGAGTATGTGAGATCATGTAATCAACAAATTTGCCAGGGAAACATTTTTTTATAGAAATTGTTTAATTTTATTTGACAAATCAGAGTATGATATAATTAATTAAATAAAATCAATAAGATAAAAACAACGCTATGATATATTATTTTAAAGCAGGATGATATTCATTTATAAATTATTACATTAAAAACTTTTATAAGATTATTAGATACAGCTTGTTGCACTCATTTACAAGTAATAACAAAAAAAATAAACAGCAATCCAATACGTTCGTAATAAGTTTAAAAAAAATCATTTATCTTGACATCTATCTTCAAAATCACTTTCGTTTCCTTACATTTATTTTTTCTTAAAACTTTTTCCTCCGTTTAATAAATTAGTCGATTTTGTCGTTTGAAACCGTTGAGAAGTTCCCATAATAGCCGTTGGTTTACGCACGGTTGGTGCTTTATTTTCTTTTATGGCTGGAGAAAATTTTGCGAATTTTCTCGGTGGCATCGGACTTTCTGTAAAAAATAAACAAAAAAAAGAAAAACTCAATTTTTTTAGTACTTGTATATAATTTTTTAATCTTTCATGTGTAAAACATGATAGGAACATATACCATGAAATAATTCACAAACAACCGCATTTAATGGAGTATTTAATATCCCACCTTTTGATATTAATTCTTTAGCACGTGAAGTCAAAACTGGTTGAGATTTTGAACCAATGGCAAATGTACTATCAAGGGATGATGATGAACATATTTCTTCAACTTTCCTTTTTCGTGTATCATCGATTATAACGGTTGAATCAATTTCTGGTTCAGGTTCAAATGTAACCGAATGGATTCCTTGCCAATCATTTTTCAATGTGTTATAAGCTGATTTTACCGATTCCGGAAGTTGATTTTGCGCTTGGAGATATCTATAACAAATTTTTAACAAATTTGACATTTTCTTTTCCGTTTCAGCGCGTGAATTTAATTCCGTTGTTAATCTTTCGCATTTCTTTTGATGTAATTCAGCCTGAAGCAAAAAATAATTAATTTAGCAAAAATTGAATTCAATTTATTTTTGTTACCTTATAAACTGCTTCGATTTCGCCTAATTTAATTTTTTCTACATCAGCAAGTTCTTTTAAATCGGGTACAGTTCTTAATAACTCCTCTAAATTTTCATAAACTTTTTTCTTTTTTTCTTTAGTGTGGTAAATTTCATCTTTTAAACTGCTAACTTGCTTTTTTATTCTGTCCACGGCATCTCCTATTCTTTTACGTCCTTTCATTTTATCTGTTGAATCACATAAATCACTTAATCTTGCATCTTTATCTTCTTTTAATTGTTTTCTTAAACCTAAACCTTGCTCGACCATTTCTAATTGATGAATCCGTTCCAACAGCTTTTTTAACTCATCAACAATATCCATTAACTTTTCTTTATCCACATCTAAAATTGAAGTTAAAGATATTGTCGGTACTGTTGTGGCTGTTAATGAAGATGAAGTTGATGGTAAAGTTATAGTTTCATTGATTGTATTTTTATCGTTCTCATATTCCTCCAGTTTAGCTTTAAGTCGTTCAACTTCCGCTTTTAAATTATCAATCATAATAACATATTGCTCGCAATTAATGTCTTTGGCAACAACATTTTGACGAACGTTTGATTTAATTTTCATAGCACGTGTTGCGTATTTTAACGTGTTATAAGTGTCTTCATATGTTAAACTACTCGGGGAAACGTTCGCAATCATTACTGTGTGGCAATTTCCTCCAAGACTATCTTTCAAAAGACGGGTTAACTTTGAATCACGATAAGGTACATGTCCTTTTCCTGCTGCTAAACTGTTGATGCAATTTCCAAGTGCAAGGAGTGATTTGTTTATATTTGAACCTTCTTTAAAACGGACTCCAACGCAACCAGTAGCTGCACCTCTTTCACTACCTAAAATAAAATATATTGATCAAAAACGATTACGTAAAGTTGTATTGTGATCGTCTCCATGATTTTTTTTTGCAAAATTTTTGTGATTTGTCACGTGAGTGAGATTGTTTTCAAAGGTTCGTTCTTGTTTGAACTTGACAACAAGACGAGGATGAAGACGAACACGAATCTACACATTCTGAATTGTTCTAAATCAAGGACGATGTAAATTCAAGCAGTATATGGTCCAATACATGACGGTATGGTAGTCCTCAGAGATTTTACTGCTAAACTTGGCAGAGATGACTGTTTTACTAATATTTTTGGAAAACACAACTTCTATGAAGAGATAGGTAGTCTCAGTTTTGCAAAATTTGCAGGAACCAAAAACTTGAAAGTCATGAGGACTTGGTTCCCACGGAAAAAAAAAATAAAGGAACGTGGCAAATACCGGGAACAAACGAGACCAATCAAAAGAACTCAGATACTCTGTAAAAAATACTTCTATCCAAAACATCGGATTATACGATTAACGGACTGTGATTCAGATCACTACTTGGCTTACTCTTGTAATGAGAGAAATAAGAAATTGTCGTGCATAAGAAATTCAATCATTGAGACAGCAATTTGTAATGTAGATGTGACGGGAAGAGTGGTATGATAAAGAGTGTAGAGAGACGATCAGAGCTGCTCAAATTTAGAAGGAAGTATTATGGAGGGGATATATGAATTAATAATATCAACATGAATCAAATAAAAAATCTTAGAAGAATGAACCCTTACAACTATTCAATCATAGCAGGATTAGATATTTAATAACGTTGCTAAAGTGGAGAAATATTAAATGAACGACTAAAAGTATCAATGAAATATGTCAGATTAATAGAAGCAATCTTAGCAACCTTGATGGAGAGCTAAGATCTACGTTTAGTATTGATACTGGGGTGCGAGATTGTGATGTCACACTGTTCAATGTAGTATTGGAAGCAGCCATCAGAAAATTAGATACTGCTAGGTGTTTTGGTCAGATATTGGACAGCGAACCGCAAAGAAGAGAACTGGAAATAAACGAAGACAAGACTAAATACACGATACTACAACAGAATACAGCAACGAACAACAAGGCAGACCTAGAAGTCGGTTGTTACAGGTTTGAAAGAGTACACCACTTCTCCTATCTATTTTTCTCCATGTTCACAGATCACACAGAATGCGTATGCACTAATGAAATAAGATTCCATGTCGTAAAGGGTACCAGGTAAAAAATATAAAACTAACTATACAGGGTGATTCTCAACTAATAGGTGAAAAAAATTGTAACAAAACTTTTTAAGTTCCTAAATATACGATATATGCGGCGACATCTAGATAAGGTAGAAGATGGACAGATCGAGGTAGTCTATTGGCCTGGCCATCTCGGTAGACCGACCTTAATCCTCTTGATTTTTAATTTTTGGGATCACTTAAAAAGCATAGTGTACGTTAGCGAAGTTAATACTGAGCAAGGATTGCGAAATCAGATACAAACTGCTGAAAAGACAATCCGCCTTCACCCCGGCTTAGGCCGGGCTATCATATCATCTCCAAAGCGTACAGTCTTTGCTTCTGTTTAGAACTGATACCACCATACTTATTTCATCTTCTGCAAAAAAATTATTACATACATTTGAGTGTGTCGTTTGCTCACATCCTTCTGATTGCAAGAGTTGCCTACATATATGATGCATGGCGACATTTGAGAGCATCAAAAAGAATCAGATAGAATTCCTGCGAAAAGACGTCAGGCAGCCTTCCTTTGTTTCGTTGATGTAATCAACACGTTCGAGAAAGTAAGGATAAAAGAATTAGAACAGAGCAAACATTACAAAGAATGTAATGTAAACTATAGTTGCACTATGAATGATTACAAAATCAATATTGAGTGCTATGCAGATGATGCCGTCCTCTTGGCTGATACCGAGGATGGCATACAATGGTTAACACAGGCATTTAACATTGTAGCTGAGCAAGTTTGAGCAAGGATTGCGAAATCAGATACAAACTGCTGCCGGGGCAATCCGCCAACACCCTCGTTTAGGCCGTGCTAGTGGGACGATTCAGCGAACCCAATTGTGTATAGAAAATATTAAAGCATTATGATATAATTTTATTTAACCCATTTAGTCCCACTGGTGTGAAAACACACCAGCGTTTTTTAAATTATTTTCCAGCCATACATTACCAGATTTCAAGGTGCTAGCTGTTTGTATGATAATACTATAAGGTTGTTTAATTCTTGCTATTTAAACCATATTTGCATCAATTCTTTTCTATTGAACATTTCTGTTCAAAATATACAATAGAAATAAAACTATCTTTAGTGCATAAAATTCTTTAAAATTTTGACATTTGCAAGGTTTTAGTGCATATTTTTCTCATATATATCTTGAAACGCGAAATAAAAATATGATTTCTGAAAATACGTCTTGAAACATTAATGGTGCAAAAACACACCATTGGGATGATTGATGCGATATAAGGATTACATTATCTTTCATATTATCAAAAACCAGTTTAGACGCATTTATTCGGTGAATTCCCTAGAAATAGTTGTTTATGGACATAGTGTGTCAATATATGTGTAGTAAGTTTAGCGTTCATTTACATGAAGAGTGCTTTGCAAAGTATCACAATAAATGATTATACCGTTCATCCCATTGGTACGTTTTTGCACCAATTTTAGTATAAATATTTTTTATCTTAAACTTCATACTAAAGTTGGTATTTGTTATTATTATGTTGTATTAGTATTATTTATTTACGGCTAATTTATTACTTAGTTAATGAGTGATAACCAAAATTTTTGTGTGTTGTTCATATACATATCTTACCAGTGCTTCATTTTTGCACCATCTCATCTCAAAAACAATTTTTTTTCAAACAACTGTGTACATTTTTATACTTTTCATTCCATCTTATCTTGAGGAAAATTATAAAAAATCGATTTTTTTTAATATAAATCATCGTGCGACTAAATGGGTTAATCTTATATGTATTCTTGATTTGAAAGTAAATTTAATGGATATCTAGGAAACTAAAAAACGTTTGCTACAATTTTTGTCACCTATTACTCATTATTTGTCATGAGGAATAAGTCCCCAAGTTTATATGTATAGGTTAAGAATCAACCTGTATATAAAAGCCTGATTAAACCAGTGGTAATATATGGACGTGAGATCTAGGCATAACAACCAAAGACGAACAACATTTAAGGACATTAGGTTACATATGAATCACGAATTAGACCAATTGATAAATGGTGTGGATATTGTCAGGTTCAGGTTAGGAGGTGAAGACGGATGCGTTAGAGGAGGACACAATGGAAAAAAATCATTGAGCAGGCTAATAACTACCCGGGGTTACGCCACAAGTAGAAGAAAAAAGTCCATATATTTGAAGAAAACTGCTTCAACATGATATGAGCACGTCCCAGATCCACTACGTCAGATTCTTGGAATCCATAACATTCGTCACCCGAAAGTCATTGGCGGCGGCACAGCAAGTATGTTTTTATACTTGCAGTTTGCATATCGTCAATTGAAAGGTTAAAAGAAAAATTTTAAACTACGCCACTGCTTGCAAATATCAAACAGTAACCTTTCTGGGAATTTTGGCTCAACAAATATGATACCGACTGAACATGTTTTGAATTTGATAAAATAGACACAATAGAAATCTCTACATTAAATTGTAGATGTTGGGTCTCTCTAAAGAGAAACGTCAAAATCTTAAGCAGGAAGATCCCAGTTCAAGCTGCAATGCCAGCATTCGGAGTAATACGCACTTTTTTTTTACATATTACTAAGAAAGCGTAGTAACGGTGAATTCCGATTTTATATGATTTAAACTTCTACCACTCATGCATATTAGAAACTTGAAGAATACACTCAGGATACATACGCCCGAATTTAGTATCATCTATTGAATCATCTGCATCATACTTAAAAGGTTTCTGGCATTGAAATGCTATTTGTTCTTCTTCTCAAATCAGTTGAAAACCATACCTGTCACTACTCAAGATCGCTCTCCTAACGGTATTGATTCATTTCTTTTAGTAGAATCTAATTATCAACATCAAAATCTTTTAGTAGTACAATAGACATGCACAAATTAGCGAATATCGTTTTGGTGATTACAACAATTACAGGAATAAATTAAATTTTCTTTTTAATTTGAGATTCATTTATGCAAATAGGTTCTGATTAATAATTCCAGCATTGACAGCAAACAATGTACAACTTTTGTTGTAGACTTGGTAAGTAATAATTTAAGAAACTGCAAAATTGTAGCTAAAATATAGATGATTAAAAAAGGTCATATGTCAGATTCGCAAAATAGATTATGCTTGAATTCTAGCAAGTAGTTTTTTATTTAGTGTAATAGCATAGAGTCTATTTTTATGAGATGCTGTATAAGTAACAGTGAGTTATAATTGTTGACTCTTGACCATACAAGACTCTTTCATGACTAATTCTTGCTCCATTAATTCCATTGCCAGCTTTATACCTTATCCTTTTAAAGTCAGACCACACCCAGAGACGATTTGAGAATGTCTTTCTTTGATAAGAAACTACCATGATAACACACACCTGCGCGCAAGTCTGGTTTTCTCACATTAACAGAGTACTTAGAAACTACCTTTAGCATCTATAGGGGTGCTAGTTTTTTATTATTAGTATCAGATAAATAATCCAAACATTAAACTCGCTGGAACTGATATGACCATTATCATAAAGTCAGTTGCATTTAAAGTCCCAGTTGCCTGAGACTGTTTTGGAATAACATATAACTGCATTTGTTTACATTTGCAGTTGATAATATTTCAATGCAGTTGTCAGACCACGCCCAGAGACGATTTGAGAATGTCTTTCTTTGGTAAGAAACTACCATGATAACACACACCTGCGCGCAAGTCTGGTTTTCTCGCATTAACAGAGTACTTAGAAACTACCTTTAGCATCTATAGGGGGGCTAGTTTTTTATTATTAGTATCA
Source organism: Onthophagus taurus (assembly GCF_000648695.1). Taxonomy (NCBI): domain Eukaryota; kingdom Metazoa; phylum Arthropoda; class Insecta; order Coleoptera; family Scarabaeidae; genus Onthophagus; species Onthophagus taurus. Next base: position 818,329 of record NW_019280717.1, read on the forward strand.
GATAAATAATCCAAACATTAAACTCGCTGGAACTGATATGACCATTATCATAAATTCGTCCATAATGCATACAGAAGATCAGTTCCTACAGAACCTGCCTCATTTTAATCTCTGTTTGTAAAATGGGGTTTTAATATCATAAGATAATTGTAAAAAACTAATTTTGCAACAATTCTCAAAACCTTACAAAACTGTAATTGTTTCACTTTGTATCTCCCTAACTAACTGCATTTGTTTACATTTGCAGTTGACAATATTTCAATGCATATTCCATGCGTTTTGGCAGGGTATAATTTTAAATGTGACTCTATTTAGACTATGAATTAACACATTAGTTTTTCTTTTTACAATAAAAAAAAGGAAATGAAATTACCAGTGATCAAAAACCGATTTCAATTTCATTCAAAATAAAATCTTCATCAAGACAATCACAATTTTTCAAATATTACCTGCTAAATCAATCATACTAAGTTTAGCCATATGTACTTGACGATTAATTTTGGTAGTCATTCGAATATAAACTTGAAAAACAGCATGAGATCTGGAACTTTCAGCGTTCGCGTCTGTAGGGTGTTGAGTTCTATTTCGATTTCCTTGTTCCAATAATTCAAATAATTCTTCACTATTTTTAATCATTTTCATTGTAATCCCAGCAACAATCACCCCAAATTTTCCATCTTCACGAAGTTGTAATGGAACGCCTGGATTTAATAAATCCTGGACGTTTTCGTTATAGACTTCTAAATAAGTTATCGCTAATTCAAAATCTCTGTCAATAATCAAATCTGATTTTCTCTCGAATAAACGTTTCATTGTTAAAAAAGTTATTCCAGGACTTTCTGTGTGTCCCAACATTGTGTGGGTTTTTCCAGCCCCTGTCGCGCCATAAACAAAAACAGAACAATTACATCCATCCATAAGTTTATCAATTAATTGCTCGGTGCTTTCATGAAAAACAGCACTGTTATCGGATTCAAACCCAAAAACCCGATCGAATGCAAATTGCATATTTTTTTTTGGTTTTTTAAGTAAGTCTCGTCCTCTTTGTTGCACACCATGGTAAAAAAATCCTTCTCCTTCTGATTCTGGATCGAAAATTAGTAGTTGTTCATTTATAACTCTTACAACAAGTCTTAAAATAAATAAAATTAATGATTGTTATAACTTTTTTTTTTCACTTACCCTCCATTTAAATTTTCTTCTTTTTCACTGGGTGGTCTCACCCTCACAACCACTTTTATATTAGCACTACTTATCGTACCTGAACCAACTTTTCTAACAGTGGGTCTTGTAACCAAAGACCTTCTCCGGGGCGATTTTAAATCGCGTTTATTTTTCACCATTTTACCGTTTGGGATGATACAAATGGATTGTTTAAAGTACATCAACCACGTTTTAAACACCTTATATTTTTTGCGTTTCTTTCTTCTTTCACGTTAAAAAAACTTACAGCACAACTCCTAACGGTCGTTTCAATTTCAAACTGCGAAGATGGCCGGTAAAAACGGTATCTATTTAATATATTATTTTCCTTTTCTATAAAAACTAACTGTAAAAAAATTTTTGGTGTAGATTTTCTAAAATATTATGATTATAGAAAATGTTATAAATATAATAATGACATTGACATTTTGTTATTAAATTACTTTCAAATTATGACTCAAGCGACATCTACGTTAACTACATGACAGTTTATGTTTTGAAATATGACAGTTTGGGAATATAACATAACCTTAACAAACCAACAATGAGTTTAAAAAATAAACTTTATAAAACAATCAAAACTAGTGATAAAACGATTAATAATAATAGAAAGAAACTTAAAACTATCTCAGAAATTAACCCAACGTCATTACCTCGCGAGTTTTATTCCGTGCCATGTCGAGAATTAGCGGATTCTTTACTTGGTAAACTTTTACTGCGAAAAATCGACAATGTTATCCTAAAAGGGCGAATTGTTGAAGTTGAAATGTATCCTGGAGGTGAAGATAAAGCTTCATACTCTTATAACGGAAGGTATTTCTTAGTGTTATTAACTTAAAGTTTTTAACTTCTTAAATTAGGCGCACTCCCACAAATGTACCCATGTATATGATACCTGGAACAGCATTTGTTTACAAAACATATGGAATCTATCATTGTTTTAACATATCAGCCCTAGAAGAAGGTGGTGCTATTTTATTACGTGCTGTAGAACCACTTGAAGGTATCAAGGAAATGCAAAAATATAGAAGTGGTACAAACGTTATTTATTTTATTCATAATTTTTGGGTTACTTTTTTTCATTTTTAGTTAGAAAGAAAACTCCAACAAAAATTCAAGATTTATGTAAAGGCCCTTCAAATTTATGTACATCAATGTGCATAACCAAAGAAATATGCAACAAAGTTGATATGGCACAAAGTGATGTATTATGGGTAGAAACTGATGATTTTAGCAATGATTTTGAAATTGTTAGAACTTCAAGGATAGGAATTGATAGTGCTGGAATAGAATGGGCTGGAAAACCATTCAGATTTTATATTAAAGGCAATGAATATGTTAGCAAAAGAGATTTAAGTAAAGAAAAAGAACTTGATGATGTTTAAATCTTATTTACTTTTTACTTTCATGAAAGTTATTGTTTATTAAATAAAACTTATTCGATATCCTTATTTAAAACTAAAATAAATATTCAAAAATCAATGATATCATCGTAAGATACCAAATTCCGTTTATCTCGGTGATTTCCTTTTTGTGAATGACTTGCAGCTAAAAATGTAAATTAATTTTTTTTAGAAATATCAAATTTAAATCGTTTCAGTTTCGCAAACTACAAAGATGGCCGGTAAAAACGGTATCTATTTAATACATTACTTTCCTTTTCTATAAAAAACTAACTGTAAAAAATTTGTTGGTGTAGATTTTCTAAAATATTATGATTATAGAAAATGTTATAAATATAATAATGACAAAGATATTTTGTTATTAAATTACTTTCAAATTATGAGTAAAGCGACATCTACGTTAACTACATGACAGTTTATGTTTTGAAATATGACAGTTTGGGAATATAACATAACCTTAACAAACCAACAATGAGTTTAAAAAATAAACTTTATAAAACAATTAAAACTAGTGATAAAACGATTAATAATAATAGAAAGAAACTTAAAACTACCTCAGAAATTAACCCAACATCATTACCTCGCGAGTTTTATTCCGTGCCATGTCGAGAATTAGCGGATTCTTTACTTGGTAAACTTTTACTGCGAAAAATCGACAATGTTATCCTAAAAGGGCGAATTGTTGAAGTTGAAATGTATCCTGGAGGTGAAGATAAAGCTTCGTCCTCTTATAACGAAAGGTATTTGTTGGTGACATTAAATTAAAGTTTTTAATTTTTTAAATTAGGCGCACTCCCACAAATGAACCCATGTACATGACACCTGGAACAGCATTTGTTTACAAAACATATGGAATTTATCATTGTTTTAACATATCAGCCCTAGAAGAAGGTGGTGCTATTTTATTACGTGCTGTAGAACCACTTGAAGGTATCGAGGAAATGCAAAAATATAGAAGTGGTACAAACGTTATTTATTTTATTGATAATTTTTGGGTTACTTTTTTTCATTTTTAGTTAGAAAGAAAACTCCAACAAAAACTCAAGATTTATGTAAAGGCCCTTCAAATTTATGTACATCAATGTGCATAACCAAAGAAATATGCAACAAAGTTGATATGGCACAAAGTGATGTGTTATGGGTTGAAACTGATGATTTTAGCAATGATTTTGAAATTGTTAGAACTTCAAGGATAGGAATTGATAGTGCTGGAATAGAATGGGCTGGAAAACCATTCAGATTTTATATTAAAGGGAATGAATATGTTAGCAAAAGAGATTTAAGTAAAGAAAAAGAACTTGATGTTTAAATCTTATTTACTTTTTACTTTCATAAAAGTTATTGTTTATTAAATAACTAAAATAAATATTCAAAAATCAATGATATCATCGTAAGATACCAAATCGCGTTTATCTCTGTGATTTCCTTTTTGTGAATGACTTGCAGCTAAAAATGTAAATTGATTTTTTTTTAGAAATATGACTAATAAAAAATTACCTAAAGTGGACCAAGTTGATGATGATGTAGCATCATTAATTGGTTCAATTTGAGGTTGTCGCCTTGCTAAAGATACTTTTAGTTGTATCCCAGATACGATACTACCATCCATCTAAAATCAAAGAACAATTTAAAAGATTTAATGATTTTCATAGCTTATCAGGGGTCACATAAATCGGGTCGGTAGAATCTAATAGGACTACTACATCCCAAGAACAGGTGCTGTCTAATTAAAAACTAGAACTAACAATTGTATGCTAAAACTTCTAAAAACACAGCAAATACAAAGAACACAACAGCTAACTTAGTGTGAGAAGTGGTATTTGTCTGATATTAACGTCATTTTCTGGATTACAAAATGACAAAGGGTGTAGGCCTTTTAGATTCCACCTTGAAACAAAGGATTTTTTTTACCTCTGCTATCGCTCTGTCTGCACATTCAACTTTATCAAAAGTAACAAACCCTCGACTAAAATAATAAAATCATATTAATTTAATTATTATTAATACTATAAATATCCATACTTCTTTTCAATCTCCATTGAAATATTGACAATATTTCCAATCGTTGAGAAATGTTTTTTTAAAAATTCTTCAGTAATATTAAACCCTGCAACATAAATAGTATTTCCTTGTCGCGGTTTTTCAGGTTTTTCCCTTTGCTTCTCAGATAATCCCCTTTCTTCTCTATCTCTAGCTGTAGCAAATGTATCATACAAATTCTTAATTCTTGGTGGTTTATTTTCAGGATTATCCGGTCCATCATCAGATTGTACAGCTGAAAATGGTTGATATCCACTTATTTTTTCCGAAATTAATTTCCTCTCTAATCCTCTGGGTCTCTTAAAACCCTGTTCAGGTTGTTTCTGTTGTTTTGGAATTGCGGTTATCATCCCTGATTTAATCAGTTTTTTAGCAACTTCCCTAGCATCTCTCGCTTCTGCCGGACGTTTAGGAATTACCGGTTTCTCAGGTTCGGGTTTTGGTGCTTTAAGAGCTTGCAAAGCTTTTTTCTACGAAAAGTTAGTTAAAAAAAATCTTTGTGTAAAATTTGGTTTACCTTTTTTTTCAATTTTTGGTATTTTGCTTTTAACATTTGTTCTTCTTCCGTTGAATGAGCGGGAAAATGAATATAAACCATGATTAAATTATTTAAAAATACTTCAAATCTTATTAAATTTACTTTTATTTGCTATAAACATAACCTTAAAATGTCGATAAAGATGCTATCTGTAACACAATTTTTTGAAATTCTTTATTTATATTTATTTATAATTAAATTGAAATTAATAATCAAATTAATATTACCAAATCATACTTATTTATTGGAATATCTTCTCAAATTATTATTTTTTTTAATATTCTACCATTACAAACATTTTATTTGAAATGTCAAAGTAAACATAACCCTACATAACCTATAAATATTGTTTTCTTTTTTAAATCTTTTGTAATGGGGCCTAAAATATTAGATTTCAAACCAAACAGGCAGTTTATAAATCCAGAATTTGATGGTTATAAATTATCCCTCCAAGAAATAATTACATCTAAGCATGAATTGGAAGCAAAAGTTCATAGAGCAATCCCAAATTCGTTACAATATGGGTATCTTCACGCAAAACTCTTTAGTACACACAACCATTTGATAGGACGTACGATAAATGATTATGATTTCGTATATTTTGTGAACAATGATTTTAAAATTCAGAAAGTGGTTTATGATCCTTCTGCAAGTAATGAAATCGAGTTAATCAATGTGTTTCAAATCCCAAAAGAAAGACCATCAGAAAATGGAGACTACAATGTTAGCTTTAAATTTGTTAATGACAAATTTGCGGTTGTTTCTGATGGAATGGGATTGATTTACATTGTTGAAATAAATGGGGATATTGAAAAATGGGATGTTGTTTTTTCTGAGGAAGTTTTAATTGGGGATAAAAAGTTCATTGTACAAGATGTAAAAATGAATGAGAATAAATTATATTGTTTGCTGTACAGCATAAGTACTGGTGATAATAAAGATCGATTTTTGAATGTTTTAAATTTGATTACTCTATCTAAAGATGGGGATGTTTGGGGACAAACTGGTATTAAGGAATTACGAGGTGGTGGTAGTCTTCATTATGCTGAAATTGATTCATTATGTAAAGGGATTTACATTGCTGGTGAAAAAAGTTTTAAATTTACGTTGGATTCTGATAATCCAATAAAAATTGATTCAAAAGATTCAAATAAAAAATCATATTTATGGTTACAAACGACGGAAAATATAAAAATTCAATTTAAAACTTTTGGTACATTTGAATCATCTGACGTTGTCATTAACTCAACAACAAACACAATCGATTGCAGTTTTAAAGGAAACACATTTTTACAAGGAACATTATTTGATAACATAAATCCAAGTTCAACAAATTGGGTGCTTTCAGGTGATTTAATAGAAATAACCCTAGTAAAAGCAATTAATAACCAGGTATGGCAAGAATTAATTCCTGGTGATGAAAGTGGTGAATATCTCACAGATCCAGCTTTAGCAGCAGAAATTCATGAAAAACTTTCACATTTATGTAGTGATAAAGAAGAAAATGTGCCTGTTGGAAATACATTTAGCAGTGAACATGTTGAAGAATGCGATTTTGAAGGAGATACTTATTGCGTTTTTGAAAGATTATGTTTTACTTCACATTTAGTAACACATCGTTACAATATGGATAGTCATAAAATGGTGCTTGTCGTAAAAGGAAATGATGTAAATGGAATTGGACTAAGACATGATGTTGACACTTATTTGTGGCAACCAATTTTAGAAAATGATGAATTTTCCTTAAAACATTTTGGAACGTTAAATGCGTTTGGCTATGTTGAAGCATCAAAACAGCAAAAGAAATTTACAGCGTGCGCCCCTGATTTAAGTTATTCTGTTATTTGCGAATCAAATAGACATGTTTTTATTTACAGGCAGAAAAAAAGCGTTGAAAGTGGTAGCTTAAGAAATAGAATGACAGGAAGGCAAGTTGGGTTTATTGCTCAACAGCAAGTTATTAACATTTTTGATGAAATAATTGGTGTTTTTGCTTCAAATTGTAATCTTTTTTTGTTAACTAATAATACAATTTTTATATTTCGAATGTAAACATTAAATGTATATTTAAAAAAAACAAAAGTTATTTTTATTATTACATATATGTAAGTTAATAAATTTCACTTGCTATAGTTTGTTTGTAGATACAAAAAAAGAGCTGATGTAGATTAGATTATGTGGCATGATGGTGGCATGGAAGAACTCTGCAATTGAGGTGAAAAAAATGTTTTAATGGAGGCTCAAATCGAATATCATAAGGGTAAAAACAAATCGATTTTGTTTATTTGGATAACAACTCAATGTCACAGTGTGTTCAGTATTTTCGACCAATTCAGAGAATGCAATCTTAACGCCAAGTTGTTTCCTAAATATGAGAAATTGGTTTTGCGATTTTTGCCTTTGTTGCTCATCTTGATGTTGATAATGATGTGAATGGATTATACAAAATCAGGAGCAGAAGAGAAAGGTTTGAGATGCATACTCTCAACTGAAGAGACATGTAAAAGGGACGGGATTGGAGATAAATACAGGAAAACCCAAAACACTGAGGCCCACACAAACACAGAATATCATCATGGAGGATGGCATCGAAAAGGTTAAACAGTTCTCTTATTTGGGGGGTCGCGTTGTGAAGGTATGGCACAAAAAGAATAACATAAGCAAATGCAGCATACTTCATACTAGCCCATGTATTAAGATAAAAATATATAAAACAAGCATTACACTCAAATCGTGATATATGGGTTCTGTCGAAGAAATTGGTGATAAACTTGACATCGTCGAAAGAAAGGTTTTGCGTAGAATCCTGGGATCAGTACGGGGCCAGAGCGTGTGGAAGATGAGATACAACAGTGAAATAGTTAATAAAATACAAAGGCTGAAATGTGCCGTATATGTAGTGAGAATAAAGACAGGGAGACTTCGAATCCACGAATGCAGGGAAGCAGACCTGTGGGAAAGCCAAGGAATCGCTGGACAGACGCACTGAGTGATGACGTACGGGATCTTCTGGGCTTTCGCGGTTGGAGGAGAGCAGCGCTGTACAGCCGAAGAAGGAGAAGAAACAAAAGTTCTTCTCAAACCCAATAATTTTGAGCCACTAGCTCAACTACTGCATGGAGATTACCATAATATTCCCTAAAGCGCCTAAATAAATTTGCAAGCAGCTTGGAGTTGGGCATTATTTGGCACCAGAAGAACATGCATTTCCCAACAATCCCTTATATACCTATCAGCGTTGAGACAAACTTTCCTAAACGTAACCAAGCCCGTAAATACTTCTAAAATATTCCAAATTGTACCCTAGGAACTAAGCAGCATTGGAAATATTCTTACCAGGTTCAAACAAGACTCATCTGTGAACAGAACATTCAATTATCCATCACCCACCTCATGTTTTCGATGAGTTCTTTTCAACAGAGTACCTGTTGGAGATATGTGAGACCTTATATTTGTAAAAGGCCATCTACATTTATTACATCAACTTTACTTGATCCTAGACTTAAAACAACATAGCTTACTCCCGATTACATCGCTACAAAGGAAATAATGAATTTATTAAATTGAGACCAAAATATAGAAAATACGGTAAATAGCTCATCACCTCAAGGTTCGACTGACTAGAGGAACCAAGAGGAAGGATTACGGGATTTCCACAATTTGGACAATTCACAAATATGAATGGACGTTAGATCAAATTCTTAAATATATAAATGAATCATGCTTGCAAAGAACTCTAAATCACTTTATTCGGGCAATTTTATAACTACAAAACTAATATAATTAAATAATGCTACATTCAATACAAGAATGATTTTCAAAAATAAAACAAAATATTATAAAAGAAATTTAATTAGTTATTAGGAAAAACGTCCGAACTATAGGAGGAGTTCAGGTCAACCCTGATCTTCCACTCAACCTAACAGAAAGCAAGACTGTAAAGAAAAAAAACAAACAAAAGAAGAATACTAATACTCATTGCAAGGAAATAATGAAGACTCATAGAAGAATTAGAGATAAAAGTTACAGGTAGACATAGATAGCTAGCTACACACAGAAGCTCTCCGTCACCTACCCATCACTTCAATGCTCTTTTAAATCGGTTCAGGGGTAGTCCAACCAGGTGCCGAGGTACATTATTGTATATGGCGAATATCTGATAAAAAAACACCGTTTTAAAAATTCTGTCCGGTGGGAAGGCGGTTTTAGTCTACCCCTGAAGCGAATATTAACATCCTGCACGTCCGTTCTAATTTAATCATATCGTACAGGTATGGAGGGGTACCTTCAGTACGAAGCCTTCAGAAAAGGACAAATAAATCTGAGTATCATCAGCATAATAGTGGACGCTACAGAAATCAACAAAGCTATTGAAATTTATAGTGTAAATTTTAAATAGTGTAGGGCTAAGAATCGATCCCTGCGGGGCCCCAGACCTTATCTCCAAAGCACTCGATTTCACTTGATCAATACTGACTGATTGATTCTGCCTTTAAGGTAATTTTTGGAAAAAGCAAATGAGAGAATCAAGCCCGATATGGTCAAGAATTAATATTAATAAGTTGTTTAGAGTATCGAATGCTCTGGAGAAATCCAATCCCCAGAAGAGACAATCTATTGGAGTTAGTTGCAGTAACAATATCATCCACTATATTGTTCAGGGCAGTTTCACAGCTATGTCCTTCCCTGAAATCAGACTGATTCACTGAAACAATGCGCTCAGCCTTCTGCTTCTATTTTTTTCCAAAACTTTTGATGAGGAACACAAAATGATTATGGGTCTTAGGCATGAATATTCGTTTGGACTTGGTACCTTTATTGAAGGGAAAACACCTTCTAATAGACAAGTATCAATAATATTTGTTATATGTGGTAAGATTAGAGGATAAGCCATTTCTTGTTATTCAGATAAAATATTACTCTCGGACACCAACTTAAATGAGAAAACACTAGGCCCAAATTTTACCCCTTACCAAAGTCTTCTTGTTCTTCCAATGATCGTTATCCCTGATGGCGTTGGTTAAATGTTTTTCCTATTCCTCCTCTTTTCCGAATCCACCTCTTCCATTCCTTCTGCTTCCTGGCTAATTCCTTTATATATGTTAGAGTCTTCCCTCTCTTCCTCCCAACTTGTACTATTCTTTACGCCCACTTCTTCCTAGGTCTTCCCCTCTTTTTCTTATTCTTTGTTTCAAATACCTTTTTTATTATTGTGTTATGTTCCATTCTAATTATGTGTGTGTGTACCAATTTAGTTGCTTCCTCTCTATTTTGCTGATTATCTCCTCTTGATCTACTCCCACTCTTATTTCCTCATTTCTTATCCTACCCCACTTCGTCCTCCCCACTATTTTCATGATTTACTGGCATATATTAATATTGGAACTGCTAATGATTTGTACACTTTCAATTTTATCTCTCCTTCTTCTCAAAAATTGTTCTGTTTGGAGTATGATATACGTTGTTTGTTTTCCTTATTCTTGCATTTATGTTAAATTTATCCTTCCATCTTGTGATATTATACTGCCTAAGTACTCATATGATACTTCTTCTATCTTTTGTTCCTTAATAAGTATTTCTTTTGGGTTATTTCTTATTTCCTTTTTATTTATTATCAGGATTTTACATTTATTTACATTCAATTCTAGGCCCATCTTTTCAATTTCATCTGTCCATACTTCAAATAACTTCCTTACCTTTTTATGGTTCTCTGCTATCAACACTATGTCGTCAGCATATAGTCAATTATGTATTTTTACTGGTTCCAAACTTTTATAACCTATTTACTGTTTGATATTTATTCGTTCTTGTATTTTTTATCACTCTGTCCATTAATATTATAAATAACAAGTGGCTTAGGCTATCGCCTTGTCTTATTCTCTTGCTCATTTAAAAAGTTTTTGATGTTTCTCCTATCATTTGTACTATGCCCTTGACTTTCTTGTACAGATTTTCAAATCCAAAGTCATTAATCAAATTATCAACCATATAGTGGCCAATGCTAGAGCTTCCAAAATGAAATTATTTAGTTCGTCGCCGATTTTTAAGCGTTGTTGCACGTTTTTCACACATAGCGGTATTCACATGATTTCTTAATTCTTTATAATAGTCCTAGTCAGGCTGACTTTTTGTTTCTTTAAATTTTGACAGAGCCTCATCTCTTAAGTCCCACATATATGAGGTATTAGAAGTCAAGCCTCTACCCTTCACTACGAAAGGCTGTTCTAAAATACCTCTCAGCGTCACCGACGAGTATAGCTAGTGAACAATGTTTCGGTTACGGTTTTGGCCAAAACTGAGACAAAAGCCGAATTTCGGTTTTGGTGATAAATATCGGTTTCAGTGGGACACTACTCTAAAGTGTAAAGTATGAAGTGATACTAACTGGATTGTTGACCAAAAATCCATCATTGAATTTTTTTGTCAGCAGGCTAAATAGCATAAGAGTAGTTAAAAATATATGTATACATTTCAGAATTTATATTTTGCAGCTATATATTATTTGAATTTTTTTAGCATATCTAGGCCTAGGAACAACAACCCTATGGTATTTATGTTTATGATATGATTTAAATTACTTCATTACTTTCCTGATACTTTTATGGTAATCATACATAATAGTGGAAGGTGGACTAACATCATTTTCTGGAGGTACATCAAAAATAGAACTTGGAGAGTGATATGATCAGCGCTGTCAATAATAAATGATGACTAAAAGCTAAAAATACAAGTATAAATTAAGTCAATTATGCATTTACAAAATAATTATGTTGTTTGGGCTCACCTAACTACAGCACACCCTGAAAGTCAGCAGATCAGCCTCCCTTGCTATCATGAATGACACAAAACAAAAAAATCTCCAATACTTAAAAATCAAAAATTAAAGTATAACTGTCACTTAATTTATTCAAACAAAATTTTCAACAATTAACATAACAAATAAATTAACAAAAAAAAATATTGATCACAGATTTCACGTACGTTTGGTAAGAGCTTCGCACGCAGCGTCTATTTTCGGGTACAAAAATTTAAAACCCAACGATTCTGTACGTTGGGGTTTAACTTTTTGACCAGTAGTTAACATTTTAGCTCTTTCCGCGCTGAGAATAGTGTTCAACATAAATGTAGGTACAGGGAAGAACGCTGGTCTAGACATTGCTTTAGCAAAAGCCTAAAACAAAAATAATAAATTAAAAGAATAAAAAACAAATTAAAAATAAACTAATCTTACATCTGTAAATTGTTTGTTAGTTACTTGTTCGGGCGCAACTCCATTAAGAACCCCAGTTACACTAGCACATTGTACAGCAAAAATAATCAACCTACATAAATCTTGAATATGAATCCACGGTAAATATTGATTGCCTGGCATAACAGGGCCCCCCAAACCCAAGAAAAATGGCATATATAACTGTTTAATCATCCCACCATCTCGCCCAAGAACAACACCACTTCTTATAGTAACCAACCGTGTTTCTTCACCAGATAATTTAGCTGCTTTTTCCCATTCAATACACAATTTTGAAAAAAAATCGAATTCGTATGTTTTTGATTCTTCGGTATAAACCTCATTATTATCTGGCTTATATATCCCAACACCAGAAATTGTAACAAAAGAACCAGGTTTAGCTTTCGATTCAGCTATTGCTCTCGATAACACTGATGTGGTCTCTACTCGTGAATTGAAGACGTTTTGTTTGAAACCTTCAGTCCAACGACGGCTCATATCTAAGACGTTTTGTCCTGCTAAATTAATAACTGCAGTTGTATTATTTGGGATACCATCCTTCTTTATATCATGCCAGGTTAATCTCATTGGACCTGGCATTCTTGAGATTATTGTTACATCGTATCCATGCGTTTTTAAGGATTTGCAGAGGTTTGTTCCTATAAAACCTGTTCCACCGCCTAAATAATAAAATTAATAAATAAATATACATAAAATATAAATAAAAAACAAAATAATAAACACATGTAAACAATAAAGTGAAAGAAATGATTCAAATATGTTATAAAAAAGTGATTTTGAATATTTTAGCAATATGTTATCAACATTTATTAATGAAAAAGTGTAACGGGAGTGTTTTTGATTAACGTTTTAAATAGGAAACTCACCAACTAATACACGGCCCAACGTTTTCGACATATTTGTCAAAAAATAATCTGGCAAATTTGAATTTTGTAAATAAAATTCAACATTACATCTTCATTTCGGTGCTATTTTGATGGAGTGCCAACTATTAGGTTTAAAATTAGACGTTTGACAGTTCATAACTGTCATTACGTAATACAACAATAACGGTAATGTTTCAAAGTGCAACGGTTCACATGAAATGAACGCATTTATTTATAATAAGATTTTATTTTTATCTTATCTATTTAAAATCAGTTGCAATTGCGTTAAAACGTTTTTTTTATTGAGGAAGGTAAAATCATTGTTACCAACTATAAACAAAATAATCCCTTAATCATGTAGCGACCTCTACTTTGTTTTGTTTATAAGAAACACTAATTTGAGGTTATGAACGGTCTTTGAGATGAAATCGAAAAATTTTTGATTATTTCAATAGGATTTCGAAAGAAAGATGACGGAATCAATTGAATTATTATTCTTTGATACTTTCGCTCACGATAACAGCGAGGTAACTACAAAGAAAGAGTCGAAATTTAATTAATTAGTAATATTATTTTGTTTAGGAATTGAATTTGGATTTGGTTCAATTTCCAAAACCTGTTTATGTTACGGAAGTACGAATTATACCTTTGGGTGCTCGAGTACAAGCTGACTTTCCTGGTGGTGTACGATTAGGAGCTACAAATCCGAGTCAATTTCGCATAGAGTTTTTTGTCAATGATCTTGGTAAACGAGGAGCAAGCACTTTTGAGTCATTAGGAGGTTTCGAATACAATCAGAATGGTTGTATTAACTTGGAGTGTGTTCCTGATGATACTGTTAGAAAAATACCAACCGATGGATTAGTTTTGCGGGGTAAATTTCTTTCAATTCATTTTTTTGTTTAATTTATTAAGGATTCCGTTTGGTTATGCAGCCTCTGTGAATCTTATGGACTCAAATGAGTAAACTTTGAGGCCACTCATAATAGGCCATATATTTACGAACTTTACTGATTGTTCTCTTTTGTAATTTAGCCTTGCATGTCTGATCATGTGGCAATTTCATTCTACTCTAAAATTCAGAGTGAAATTGTCATACCAAAAACTAGATAAACATAGACACAAGGATTGTATCAGTTTTATTATTCTGTTCAAAGCATTGATTTTTCTTTTGTTAATAATAATCAATGCATGAATGAAAAATTCTGTAAGCAAACCGCAACATATTGTTGTGATTAGTAACTTATTTATATCTTCTGAACAATTCTAAGTTGGAATGATCTTCTAGGATTCATAATGAACAAAATTTATTAATAAAATCTTTCCCCATGATTTTAAGTTTATGAATTATGACAGATTTTAGTCATCAAAATCGTTAATTTTNATTGTTGTGATTAGTAACTTATTTATATCTTCTGAACAATTCTAAGTTGGAATGATCTTCTAGGATTCATAATGAACAAAATTTATTAATAAAATCTTTCCCCATGATTTTAAGTTTATGAATTATGACAGATTTTAGTCATCAAAATCGTTAATTTTTGGGTTCTCGGCTTTTACGTATATGTAATAGAGAAACTAATAGAGTTAGAATAAAATCGATTAAGAAACATATCTTTTAGGATTTATAATGAACAAAATTTACCCATAAAATTTTGCCCTATCATTTTCTCTTTAGGAGTTATGACAGATTTGAATCACCAAAACCTTAATTTTTAAGATTTCATCGTCTTAGGCATGTAATAGAAAAACGAATAGAGTTGCAATGAAATCGATTAAGAAACATATCTTCCAGGGTTGATGATGAACATAATTTATTAGTAAAGTTCTGCCCCATCTTTATTAGTTTTAGAGTCATAACAGATTTTAGTATTAAAAAATGACAGTTTGTAGGTTTCCAACATGTTAGGTATATAATAGAGAAACTAATAAAGTTGGAATGAAATGGATTAGGAAACTTATCTTCTAGGGTTCATAATGAACAAAATTTATTAATAAAATTTTGCCCGATGATTTTAAGTTTAAGAATTATGACAGATTTTAGTCATCAAAATCGTTAATTTTTAGGTTCTCGGCTTTTACGTATATGTAATAGAGAAACTAATAGAGTTAGAATAAAATCGATTAAGAAACATATTTTTTTAGGATTTATAATGAACAAAATTCAATTTTTGCCCTATCATTTTCTCTTTAGGACTCATGACAGATTTGAATCACCAAAAACCTTCATTTTTAAGTTTCCATCGTCTTAGGCATGTAATAGAAAAACTAATAGAGTTGCAACGAAATCGATTAAGAAACATATCTTCCAGGGTTGATGATGAACAAAATTTATTAGTAAAGTTCTGCCCCATCGTTATTAGTTTTAGAGTCATAACAGATTTTAGTGTTAAAAAATGACAATTTTTAGGTTTCCAACATGTTAGGTATATAATAGAGAAACTAATAAAGTTGGAATGAAATGGATTAGGAAACGTAACTTCTAGGATTCATAATGAACAAAATTTATAAATAAAATTTTGCCCCATGACTTTAAGTTTAAGAATTATGACAGATTTTAGTCATCAAAATTGTTAATTTTTAGGTTCTCAGCTTCTCATGTATCTGTAATAGAGAAACTAATAGAGTTAGAATAAAATCGATTAAGAAACATATCTTTTAGGATTTATAATGAACAAAATTTATTCATAAAATTTTGCCCTATCATTTTCTCTTTAGGAGTTATGACAGATTTGAATCACCGAAACCTTAATTTTTAAGTTTCCATCGTCTTAGGCATGTAATAGAAAAACTAATAGAGTTGCACTGAAATCGATTAAGAAACATATTTTCCAGGGTTGATGATGAACAAAATTTATTAGTAAAGTTCTACCCCATCTTTATTAGTTTTAGAGTCATAACAGATTTTAGTATTAAAAAATGACAATTTTTAGGTTTCCAACATTTTAGGTATATAATAGACAAAACTAATAAAGTTGGAAGGAAGATGGATTAGGAAATATATCTTCTAGGATTCATAATGAACAAAATTTAGTAATAAAATTTTGCCCCATGATTTTATGTTTAAGAATTATGACAGATTTTAGTCATCAAAATCGTTAATTTTTAGGTTCTCAGCTTCTTACGTATGTAATAGGGAATGGTTCAATAAGAATATAAGAAATTTGAGAAATAAACCATTAACATCTAAATATTTAAGGCTTCATTTACTAAGAGCTCTTGTTGAAAATGAAAATCGTATAACAACATATGAGTTTTTTTACATTAGTTTCAAGCGTACAATACACTCCTAATGTTTGGTCGGTTCCTCTCGACTCACCCTGTATAAAAAAGCTCTAAAACATACGAAAGGCAACTTGGGTAATAATTTCCTCAAGCAATTTCACAAAGAAACAACAAAAATCGTCATTAACTTCACTAACAGCTACCGATTTTAATGCGTATTTTGGGAGCATTGGAGTATCAACTATTTACTTAATTGCAGGGGTGGTAAATCCTGTGGATGACATGCAGGTTGGTCCACTTTTCCGGTTTAGAGAAATATCTTCGAATTGCGAGATATCATTTGTGTTTTAAAAAAACAGTTCAAGCAGGAATGCTTTTTCACTAAACGCTAAACTTATAAAACATAAAGAATTTAATAGTTGTTCCACTATGTAATCTCATAAATCAATGTATTAAAGCCTCATTTAATAAGTAATTATCGGGCTCTATAATAGGGTTTCTATTAAATGGCTCTGCACCGCCAATTACACTGAGAGAAATGGTTTGTACTATGCACTAAAAATATACTATAAGGTATGATACGTTTACAACGAATAGTGACAGCTAGACGAGATTGTATTCAGTACAATAAATATAATGAATATAATACAATGAATTGCTGCATGTATAATATTTTTTCTATAATACGATTCGTACAATCTATTTCTCTCAAGTGTAACAAGTGACTTAGAGGATAATTCCTGAATCACTTCCAGTATGGATTCTGCAAGGGTAGATCGACAACCGCGGCGGTTGGATTCCTCTTTTTATGATTTAGCTAAGGCTTACGACTGCATGTCCCATGGTCTGCTTTTGCGGAGGCTCCGCAATTACAACGTTACAGATGGAGGTATAAATTTGTTGGGCTCTTATTTGAGAAATCGTTTTCAATATGTTTCTTACAACGTACAAATATCTGAAGAGCTGCTTGTTGAGTGTGGAGTTCCTCAGGGATCGGCACTCGGACAATTACTATTCATTACTTTCATTAATGACCTGCCCAAGTGTTTATCACGAAATACGAACATTATATTGTATGCTGATCACATGACTACCATCGATATGCACAATCTACTCAATGATCTTAAAAGACAATCCGACATTTGTTTTTGGCTGGTTTACAGCGAATTCTCTTAGTGTTAATCAGTCGAAGACGTAGATCATACACTTTTTTCTTAATCGAGAACAGCCCAACCATATCGTGACTTTCATAAAATATCTGGGAATTACAATAAATTCTAAATTAACATGGGAAGGTCACATAGTGGATTTGGAAAAAATTGAACAGATGCATATATGTTCTGCGAAATTTGGTAGGCGTGGTACCACCTGAGGTTTTAATTATGGCGTATTACGGAAACTTTTATTGTCACATGTCTTAAGGTGTGTTGTGTTGGGGACATTCTATGCATGCACATCATATATTCCGCGCTCAAAGAAAATATGTGCGAGTAATGGGTCGTGCGGGATTCACGGAGTGCTNGCTGATGAACAAAATTTATTAGTAAAGTTCTGCCCCATCTTTATTAGTTTTAGAGCCATAACAGATTTTAGTATTAAAAAATGACAATCTTTAGGTTTCTAACATGTTAGATGTATAATAGAGAAACTAATAAAATTGGATTGAATGGATTAGGAAAAATATTTTCTAGGATTCATAATGAACAAAATTTATTAATAAAATTTTACCCTATAATTTTAAGTTTAAGAATTATGACAGATTTTAGTCATCAAAATCGTTAATTTTTGGGTTCTCAGCTTCTTACGTATGTAATAGAGAATGGTTCAATAAGGATATAAGAAATTTGAGAAATAAACTTCAAATGTTAACGTCTTTGTATAAGCAACATCCGCGACTTGTTACGAAACAAATGTTGAATAAACATAGAAAAGTTTATAAAAATGTTATCTTAAATAGTAAAAGGTTAGCGAACACAAATTATATAAAAAACTCTAAAAACATACAAAACGTAACTTAGGCAGTAATTTTCTCAAGCAATCTCACAAAGAAACAACAAAAATTGTCATTAACTTCACTAACAGCTACCGGTTTTAATGCGTATTTTGGGAGCATTGGAGCATCAACTATTTACTAAATTGCAGGGGTAGTAAATCCTGTGGATGACATGCAGGTTGGCCCACTTTTCCGGTTTAGAGAAATATCTTTCATCGAATTGCGAGATATCATTTGTGATTTAAAAAACTTGAACTGTTTTTGTTTTAATTGCAGGGATGCTTTTTCCCTTAACGCTAAATTTATAAAACATATAAAGAATTTGATAGTTGTTTCACTATGTAATCTAATAAATCAATATATTAAAACCTCAATTTTCCCCGACTGCTTGAAATTCTCCAGGGTTGTTCCGGTCTTTAAAAAGGGAGATAATAACGACGTAAGTTATTATAGACCCATATCAATAATACCGGTATTGCGTAAGTTGTTCGAAATAGCTCTGCACCGCCAACTAACAAGTCACTTAGAGGATAATAATTTGCTGAATCAGTTCCAGTATGGATTCCAGAAGGGTAGATCGACAACCGCGGCGGTTGGAGACCTCTTTTTATGATTTCACCAAAGCTTACGACTGCTTGTCCCATGGTCTGCTTTTGCGAAGGCTCCACAATTACAACGTTACAGATGGAGGTATAGATTTGTTGGGCTCTGATTTGAGAAATCGTTTTCAATATGTTTCTTACACCGCACAAATATCTGAAAAGCTGCTTGTTTAGTGTGGAGTTCTTCAGGGATCGGCACTCGGACCATTACTATTCATTACTTTCATTAATGACCTGCCCACATGGCAGGTCATCATGTTCGTATTCCATTTATCACGGAATACGAACATTATATTGGCTGATGACACGACTACCATCGATATGCACAAACTACCCGATGATCTTAAAAGACAATCGAGGGGTCACGTACACTTGTTTTTGACTCGTTTACAGCGAATCCTCTTAGTGTCAATCAGTCGAAGACGCAGATCATACACTTTTTTCTTAATCGAGAACAGCCCAACCATATCGTGACTTTCATAAAATATCTGGGAACTACAATAAATGCTAAATTAACATGGGAAGATCACATAGTGGATTTGGAAAAAATTGTACAGAAGCATATATGTTCTGCGAAATTTGGTAGGCGTGGTACCACCTGAGGTTTTAATTATGGCGTGTTACGAAAACTTTTATTGTCACATGTCTTGTCTTAAGGTGTGTTGTGTTGGGGACATTCTATGCATGCACATCATATTATTATATTCCGCGCTCAAACAAAATATGTGCGAATAATGGGTCGTGCGGGATTCACGGAGTGCTGTAGGACGAAATTCATCCTGCTCGGTATTATCACCTTTCCGTGCNTATATTCCGCGCTCAAACAAAATATGTGCGAATAATGGGTCGTGCGGGATTCACGGAGTGCTGTAGGACGAAATTCATCCTGCTCGGTATTATCACCTTTCCGTGCATTTATATTCTCGCATGTTTGATGCATGTGAAAGCAAATTTGAATGACTATCAAAAAAACAACGATAGTCACCAATATAATACCAGAAATGGAGACAGCCGTGATTTTTTAACGCATTGTCTCCTCACGTTCAGAACTTGGAAATCAAGTGTTTTAAATCTGTTATAAAAAAAGAATTGATTGCTAAAGGCTTCTACAGCTAATGATTTTCAATTAATTTGAACATTAATTTCTCATTAATATTGCTGCTAGGTAATCAGTCTTCTACAAAATATATATATGTACTCGAGGTTGTTTTTTTACTTATTTTCTTTTGACGCACGTATTTATGTATATTCATGTATGTGTTTATTTATGTTCATTTATGTGTATTTAATTAAGACAATCTGACGTGTGAAAATGTTGTGGACATCATAAATTAATTATTATTATTATCAAATTTTAGGATGGTACACTACAATAACATTGGCTGTTTATGGAACTTTAACGGCTAATATAGCCGAACAAATTGCATCGCCAGCTGTGACACCAGCTCTTCCCGCTCAATCTAGCACGATAGCAGACGTTCAACAAATCGTTCCACAAACTCCGTTAGAGTCAGAGTGGCCCCAAGAAACCATCCAACCTGTTTCGATAGAATATTCCCAACAACCTGCAACACAATACGTTCAAAATTACACCCAACCCGAACCTTATCCTCAAGAATACAATGAGTATTATAACGAAGTACCCAAAGATCCAAGAAGTTATCATCAAACCCCCGATTCTGAATGGGATAATAAACAAAGAAGTCGATCGATTGAAATCGATAGGGAACGAGAAAGAACTCGAGATCAACCATATCAAAAACCACCCCAAACAGAACATGATCATCGCCCCGAAGCAGATCGCCGTGAAAGAGACCGAGAAAGACGTTACTCACGCTCACACAGTCGTGATAGAGATAGAGATCGTCCATCCCGTGATTATCCCGATGGACGCGAACGCGATCATGATCGTGATAGAGAATGGGATCATGATCGTCATGAATATCGCGATCGTAATCGAGATAGAGATAGGGATCGTGACCGTGATAGAGAGAGGGATCGTGAACGTGATAGAGAACGCGATCGCGATAGAGAACGTGGTGATCGTGATAGAGAGAGGGATCGAAACGATCGAGATAGAGACAGAACGGAAAGGGATCGCGAAAGAGATAGAGATCGTGAAAGGGATAAAGAGAGGAGTTATGAGCATCAAGATAATTACAGGTAAGAAGATATTTATTATTTGAATTCGTTGGTTTTGTTAAACTTTTTTTTTCTGTTTTTGTTTTGGTATTCAGAAGTAATAGAAACAGAACGAAAAGAACTAATTGGTGATTGTTTTGTGGTTGTATTTTTAGTTCAAAATTTAAATTATAAATGATTTCGGGTTAAAAAAAATCTCTTTTTATTTATTTATTTTTGTAATTTTGTATTTTAAAAGATTTTACACTGATTTGTAATTACTTTTGATACTGGTTTTGTTTTTTGATTGAATGAAATATGGTTTGTTTTGGAGTTTTTTTTATTGGTTTCAAATAAATTTAAACTTTGCTGACTTGATGGGGTTCTCTGTAAAGTTTTACCCCTTTGATGTATATGAACGATTAAGGTCAAATATACATATATGAATATATTGTTTTAGAACTGTTTATTAACCGAAATATATAATAGGTATGGGGTAAAACACATA
Source organism: Onthophagus taurus (assembly GCF_000648695.1). Classification (NCBI taxonomy): domain Eukaryota; kingdom Metazoa; phylum Arthropoda; class Insecta; order Coleoptera; family Scarabaeidae; genus Onthophagus; species Onthophagus taurus. The sequence continues at coordinate 840,077 of NW_019280717.1, forward strand.
AATATAATAGAAGTTACATGACATACTGATGGCATTTTAAACATACAGGAACAACATGTTCTCTACATATAAATTTATTACATTTTTCGCATTGGGCTTTAGTTTTACAATCCTTCCCAGACAGACGTCTTGATATCTGCTTGATGTAATTTGGACGTTTTCATGATATCTCTTCTTCAACCACAACCTTTGGACATATTAATTGTAAACGCGTTTTTACGTCCCATACGAGTGTTACAATTATGTGTCAAAAATTTGAAACGTACGATCGATCTTGGTGTCCCTGGCCTTGGTACATTATTTCACTAAATAATTCACTTTGGTTACAAAAAAACACTTTTTATAAATCGATTGGGAATTTTACCGAGCAATCTACACGCGAATGGGTAAAAAGTACCACAGTTTTTTATAATTGCAAAGAATAACGTCCTAAATATACAAAAAGGTAATAATACAAAGTCAGAGGAAGGTACAAAGAATCCCAACATCGTAGCTACAGTCGATGACTTAATAAAGTTAAAACTAAACGACGAACTTTAAAAATTAGCTAGTCATGTATTACCGACGCTCGCGACCTTTCGGGTTAAAATTATTCTTTATAAATAGTTTATGGACTTTTTGTTATTTAACGAAAGATAAGCATGACTAGAAGTAATGAAAAGTTAATGCTATTAAAAAATGGGAAAGAAAACTAAATAATAAGAGTTATTAGAGGACTAATGAAAAAAATAAATTATTCCTAAGTGAACGAAAAGTAGTCCAAATTCATCAAAATTTCAAAAACTTAACGTAAACGTAACTATATAGAACCGAAAACTCCGTTAGTTTGAAAATGTTATCTGGTGTAAATAAGTTTTTTGACATGGAATTTTTGTTTACAAAACTGCTTCGTAAACATTTGTATACTTAATGTTTTATGAAACGCCCTAAGCTGAATCGCATTTGTCTATTATCCAAAATGTTTCAATTTCAACCGATTTTTTCAGTAATTATCGTTATTTCGTAGTTTTTTGCAACGTTGCCATTGTTTGCAATAAATTGAACAGTGTAGTTAAAAAAGACACATTAAAGTGTTTGTCAGTAGACGGAAAAGGTATAGCATCGAATCTGCTTAGTTGGGACACATTTTTTGTCCCAATTAAGCGGCTGACCCAATAAAGCGGTTGCTCCAATAAAGCGAAATATGCATAAATTAAAACAAAAAATAATTTTCTAACATATTTTAATAAAATGAATCAACAAACTATCAAAAAAAGGTTTATTTAAAATTACAATAATAATAACAGAATATGAACACTAAAAAACAATTAAGTATTTATTTTTTTAAAAAGTTATTTAGTTTCGTCTGCTTGTTACGAATTTGCACTTCTACGAAATCCGCACATACATTCAGTGCCGACATAGTTGTAACTCAACTACATTTTTTTGCTGGTTTATTCGATATGGAAATATGTGGAAAATCATCATCTAACTTTATATTCTTTTATTTCATATTATCCGGTATATTGATGTTTACATCATCAATTTGAGTAAGTGAGCTGTAATAGCAGTAGAGCAATAGTAGTAGAGCAGCATAAGGCCGGTAAGTGTTAACACTTAATGGAAATTCAATATAAACAAATAGCAAATATAGCATGTCCTATTTTATAGTGACTCTCTTCTATAACTCTATAAATTACTGCCTTAGGACAACTGATGATGGATCGAACATCATCGAAAACCGAAATCAGTTTTTCGACAAATTCTATTTTTCTTGATCTCGTAGTCAGCATTAATTTGCTTTTCTTGTGTTGTCTTTGTACGGTTTCTTTCTAAAACTTTCTATATCTGCTTTAGATTTTCACTCTGGAGCTGCATCGTCAGTAACCAGTCAACTTCGTCGATCCAATGGTTGAAATGATCCTTTATCATTTCTCTGCAGAAGCATGCCTGCAAGCCCATCCTTACAAGCATCTGTATGTATTGCCAATTCTGTTCTACAATCATAGAGTGCTAGTATCGGGTTTTGGGTCAATCTATCCTTTAGCGTTTAGAACGATTTCTCCTGCAGTTCATTCCACTCAAAAGTTCGATCCGTCTTAGTCAATTCTGTCAATGGTCTGGCTAGCAATGAGAACTCTTGTACAAACTTCCGAAAGAATCTACATAATTTCAGAAATTGACAACCTTCGTGTACATTTGTCGGTGTCTCAAAATTCATTACGTTATCAATTTCAAGTTCTAGGTAATCTAATCGCGTATGCAGAAATTCACATTTACTGAGTTTTAATCTTAAGCTTCCTTCATTTATCCGAATCTGGTAATATCTGGTCTATCATAAATTTCACACACTCTATGGTCTGCACCGCACTATTTCCTGACTCGTAAGTTCAATGTTCATAGTTACTACGTTAGTGGTGCCAATGTCATAAGAGTTAGTGGCACATATCGTATGTTTATCTCATTAGCTGTCTGTTCTCTCATAACAACGTCACTTCCTCCAAGGTTAATAAATGCCAACCTTTTCCTTCCACCGATGTTCACATCACTATAGTCCATTTCCCCCTTCGATAGTTGCAACTTTCTTCACTGATGGTTGTTTCACATTTGTCACTGAAGACGATTTGATTGAACACCCGTTTCCTTTATGCCCAAATTGTTTGCAGCCTTTCTCCTTGAATTTAGAATCTGTCGGAAATTGGCTCTTTTCGCCACAGTTATAACAACACTTTGGTTTCTCTCTTGACTTGGTCTTGTCTTCTTTATATTCATTTTGTCTCGGCTTGTTTGCTTCTGCTTCCTTATCTTATCATAAACCACCAGTTTTTTTTAATTCACTATTGTTTTTCGCTCTGTACAGAACAATATTATTAGTTGATCCTATCTATTATGTATTGACATAATGCATCTTTCTCTTCCTAGTTCTCGCATTTAAAAAAAAGCTCTACCACTGTTTCATCACTTTTCACGTCTCCGTGGCAACATTTTTTGCAGCTCAGCACTGTTGAATTATCTGCTAAACTTACCTTCTAGTTTTATTTTCAGCTTTTTCCAAGTCGTGAGTCCCCTTTCACTTTGGATAAATAGCTTTGCTACTCCTGTTAGCAATTTCTTGCAATAAATGAATTTTTGCACGTCTGTCCACCCCAATGAAACAGCGTTTTATTCGAATTCTTCTATCCAATCTATCGCACAATCGCCTTTCCAATCAAAAGATCGAATCGTGTCTTTAACATCCCTGAATGTCATCATAAACTTCGTCGTCATGCATAAATCATCCTCGTACGTCTTAGTTTTCTTCTTATTCATCGTCTTTGGTGTAGTTTCACAACAACACCTTCGTCTTTCGTCTACATTTTCATCATCATCAGTGTCTTCATCGTCGTCTCTGTTGCTGTCCTCAGTATCATCGTTTTCTTGCATCCATTACTCTTCATTACCCCCACTGTTTCTTTTTTCGTGTTCTTCAGTAGCTTTCATACTAAACGCTGATTTATAAATGAAGCTATGTCAAATTGATCTCAGCATTATTTTGTTTTTTGTGATCAAACTAACAATTTGTTAGTTGTAAAGTGGCTAACAAAGAAAGGATAAGAAAGTTGCAGATTCTTTCCCTTAACTTTAGAGGGCTATAACTTGGAGGAGAAGGGGTTTTGAACAAGAAATTATATGAAACCCTTGAAATCTTTCGCATCAATTTAGAAACACCTGTATATTTTGGTTTTAGAACACTAAAAAGGTATTACAATAAAAACAAACTGATATAAAAGAAAAAGCCCAAACGACACGTTTCACACATCCTTCTTCTGCCGATGATGTACGTCGATTTCTTCTTTTTGTTATATCTACTCCCAATGCGCCATCTATTGTGGAAATATGTGTCGATCAATGCCAGGAGAACCATCTATTGGCGATCGCTAACACACAGAAAATATAGTTTTTATTTCGTGGTTTGATTCTACATACAAAAATATGTGGACTTTGACAAGACATGTTGATACCAAGTGCTTTTAATCAGAAGCTTTTTTAGCAATTAACACTATGTCCTTTAAATCTGAATTGCTCAGCGAGCGGTCGAGCTAGAAAGTTAAAAATTTCCTGTTGGAAACTTTGTCCACGTTGCGATTTCTTCTCAAAAATTATTTGATGAAAAGATTTCAACTTTTTATCAGGTGGTAGCCTAATGTGTAGAATGCGGTTATGTCGAAAACGGCTGGGTGGATTTTAACGCGTATTTATACAAATTATGTCAAAATTTTTCGTTTGTTATATTCCGTAATCAGTTTTTCAAAGTTATGTCTCTCTAATTTTTTTTGTGCGAATTAAGCAAATTATAAATTAAAAAGAAACAGAAATAAGTCCAGCGGGAAGAGCAGGGTTTTGGCTAATCCGGATGGTGTGTGTTTCAGACAGGAAGTCGCGCCTTTATTGCACCTACATAAAGAAATAAAGGCGCGACGTCCAGTCTAGAATACACACCTTTTTAATTTATAATTCGTTTAAATCGCTTTAAAAAAATTAGAGACATAACTATGTTTTCTAGTATAAGAAATAGGAATTTGAAATTTATTTAATGATTAAGCTTAAAAGCAAGTTGTACCATAATCACAAATAAATTTACTAAAATAATTTTTTAATTTAAACAACCAAATATTTTTCAAGTATAAGTTTTTCTATAAAACCTTTTGTATTAGACGTACTTATAATCGAGAAGAACGAGATGAAGTAAGAAAACGTCCAAGAACGCCCCCAATGGTTTCACCAAAACGTCCACATACACCTCACATGGAACGTAAAGAACTATCACCGCAAGAAGTTGAAGTTTTATCCGAAGAAGAACTACATCCCGAAAAACAAAAACGCGAAAAAGAAGAAATAATAAAAGCAAGTGTTAAAAGCCCAGCTAAAGAAATTAAAGAAGTTCAATCTCCCGTTGTTGAAGAACCACCGCCGATGGATGCTGAAGAATTCGAGCCGATTTTAAGTGACGAAGATATTGTTGATGACGAACATTATCAAGAATTAGATTATGACTACACAGCCTATACAAATAATGACGATATTATTAAACAATTTATTCCCGGATCGACTGATTTACAAAAATATCCAACTCCGGCTTTATTTTCGATTAAAGATACGATTGAGTTGGACGAAGAATTAAAAATCGTTCTTGGTATAGCCGACGATTTCTTTAAATCGAGTATTACCGAGTATAAATTAAAAGATTTTATTAAATTAGACCGAGAAATTAAAGAAGAATTAGTACATTTATGTGAAAAAGTTATGACCACAATTACAAATGTGAATCATTTTTGTAATATTATTGAGATTTATTGCAAAACTAAAAATTCGACGAGAAATTTTAACGAAAGTGATAAAGAAATTATCGGACAAGTAAAATTTATAACTGAAACTTTATTAGATTGGATTATAATTGCTTTGGATTATCGCATGGCTAATGAACAATACAAACCTTGTTACAAAATAAGACACATTAAATGTGGTATAAAATTAACAGAATGGTGTTGTAACAGCTTAGATTTCATCAAATTATTGTGGTCAAATCAATTTTATATAGATAAGGTTTTATTAAATTTGTATCAAATCGAATATATGGCTTTATCTATCAAATTAATGATACTACGAGCGTTGGATAAGTATCTACAAAAACGTGAAACGATCGAAAAATTTGTTTCTAAAACAAAACAGAATGGTTTTTATGAAAATATCGAATTTTCGGAACAAAATGGTTACAAAACTTTAATTGAATTAATGAGAAAGAATCCTTTGGTGCGATTAAAATTTGCGTTAAATTCAATCATAAAAAAGTTAAATATATTTGAAGTCCTCCAAAAATTATATTTAACAGTTACAAAAGTAAAAAATGAAAATTACTCGTTTAATTTCGACGAGATTAAATTAATAACAAAAAGTCTTGAACAAATTTTAAATTCATTACAAAATGAAAACTTTGCGCTTTCACAACCAAAAAGATTTTTGCCCGTTGCCGCCCAATTCGAAATAAATAACATAGACGCAGATAATGTTTTAATAAATTTCTTTAGAATGAACAATTTATTAAGCGTCTTTTTAATATTATTAACACTTCCAAACACGTTAAATCGTTCATCGATAAAATCGCCAATTTGTGAAATATTATCACAATTATTAACGAGCGAGGAAGGTTTAGAATATTTAACCGAAAATTATGAAATTTCTAACATTATCGTGAAAACGTTAATTCAAACAGACGAAGATTTACAATTTAGTGATTCTTTAGAAATAAAATCGTACAATTTAGGTTTAGAAATCGCTTATAAAGTTCAAGCAATTTATCATCTTGATGCGCTTCGAAATCTTGGTAAAAATGGGTACGATTATGACAATTTCGATGTTATTAACAATTTACACGGTTTGTTTTGTTTGATTTTTAATAATATAGGTAAAATTTCCGTCGCTGAAATATTAACGTTAAACAAAAATATGGATGTACTTTTAAACTACATTGAGATAATTTCAGAAAGGATTGATAATAAGTATAGAAAATCACCTTCGATTTGTTACATCGTTGATTTAATTTATTTATCAGTTTCTTGTGTGATTAACATCGGATTTTTAGAAAAATACACATCAAAAATTATGTTAATAATTAAACAACACGATTTATTTGAAAATTACGTCGCAAATAAATTAATGGAAATCGAACCTTATTTGCGATCAATTTACGATTTAGAGGATCCGTTAAGATATGACGATATAAGTTTGCACGTTGATATTATTAATAAACATTTAGATTTAATAACTAATTATCCCCCGGAAATAATAATATCGTTAAATGTAATTAAATATTTAGGAATATCAAGGTATTCAAATAAATCCCCGGTTTTATCGGAAAACCCTTTAAGTAATTACATCGAATTAAAATACAAACATGTTATTTTGCAGTTATATTCATTGGATGGGGTTAATTTATTATTAAAAATTTTAAGTAAAATTTGTAATTATTACGAACAACCTTCGTTGCACACACACATTTTCGCCTCAAATCAAGGTGTTCAAATCGTTAATATAATCCAACCCACAATTGAATTATTAAAACAAATGTTAACCTATGTTATTCAATGCAGAAGTGTTAAATTTAAGGATTTAACAGCTGTTCCAATTTTATTACAAACGTTTAATTTATTAAAAACGTTCCCATCAAATTCGTTATTTTATTTTAAAACGAATAAAATTCGCAAGAATATCATCGATACATTATTAGTTTACACCCAACCTGTTTCTGATGAAATACAAGATTCTTTAAATAAATCGTTATGGTCTTTAATGTGTGGGGAAGTTATTAAATACGTAACAACAGCCCCATATACATTCATTTCCGGGTTATTAATATTTTCCGAATTACTTCCCCTACCTTTACCAGTAAATACATTAGAACAATTAAATTCTGATGAGATATCGTGGGTGATTAATTTAAGAAAACTTTGGTCCGCTCACCTCCACACCCACAGCAATTCAATCCAAGAAATTTTAAATCATATGTGTATAACGACAAATCAAAATTTAATGAATTTGTTAAGAAGAGTTTGCGTGCAATTAGGTGATTTAGCCGCGAATTCGGCTACGATGATATCTAGAGGTATTTTAGATGCGATTTATACCGTTTTAACACCGAAAGATGACTCAAAAATTATTATTTGTAATAATAACACAACAAGACTTTTAAACTTTTTAGCATGTCTAATGACACATAGTCCATTAAAATGCGCAACTTTACAATTATTACATAGCACAACAACAACCATAAAAGGTGACGAAAAATATCCAATGCTCGTTGAATCTTTTTGCCAAGTCTTAAAAACTAATAACAATTCATCTTCTCATATTCAAGCCCAAGAATGCGTTTTAAGTATTATTCAAAGCTTTTGCGACACCGAGATAACTTTGTATCAAAATTTCACCGAAGAAACTTTATCGTCAGAAAAATTTTTATCAAACGCACTTCCGATTAAAGAACATTTAGTAATGTATATCTCAACGATAATCGAACATTTATCGAACGAAAACACGTTTGTAACTTACCTCCCAACGATGAGAATATTATTATTATTAACCGAACACGATTATGGTTTTTATTATCTCAAAGAAAACTTGTTAAAGAAAAAAAATGTTTTTGGAAATATCTTTAAACATATTGAAAAGAATTTTTCGAAAGATAACGATGATTGTTTAACTGCGTTAAACATTTTATTGCAATTTTTAAAGTGTACTTTATCCCCCGAAGAAGTTGACGTGACGGTTTTGTTTAAACCGAGAATAAATAAGCTTAATTTAGAGGATGTGCAAAATTTGATCGATTGGAAACCCGAAGAAAATACACATCCGTTAAGATTTGTTGAAGAACAATTAACGGATATTGTTAAAGAAGATGCGAGCTTTGAAAATTTATTAACCACTTCAACTTCGTTAATTAAACAATTGGATTCAAATCGAAATGAAGAAAAAGAAAATTATCTAGAATGTATTTTACCACCACCCGAACCTTTATTAACACAATTTGCTGGAAGAATTATTTATACGATTGGTGATGGCATTGATCAAAGATTAACTTCGTCGTTTTGGTTATCACCACCTTCTGAAGATAATGAAGCGGATGTTGAAAATGTAAGTATTAAATATTTTTTAATTTAAAAATACATTCAATTTTTATTGAAATATATAAATTAAATTCAAACAATAATTAAGAAAATATGGGATGTTATTAGAATTGATTAAAAGGCAAAAAACTTTCTTTTGATATCGAGTTTTTTGGAAAATATTTTTCTAGATTAATGTTTTATTGAAAATCGTATTACAATCGTGTACAAAGATTTAATTTTAGTAATAGCAATTGTAAGATTATTCAACAATTTTATGACTCTGGACACTTCCCTGAGGAAAATGTGATGGAAGCAAGTGGAGCCAGTCAGTTTGGATTTAAAAGCGGATTTGGAACCAGAGAACTCATGTTTAGTCTCCACATACTGATGCAAAATTGCCAAGATTTAAGAAAAGACGAGTTTATGTGCTTCATCGACTATGAGAAGGTATTTGATAACGCGTTGAACACAATCTTCTGATAACATACCTTAGAGATCTGAGACTGGATGCAAAGGATACAAGATTGATTGATAAAAACTATATTGTCACCAAAAAGCGGAAGTTCGAGTAAATAACGCTGGAACAACTGAGGATTTTCGAATCCTCAACCAAGAGTGTATCCTGTCCCTGATGCTGTTCAACCTGTACATAGAAAGAGCATTCTCCGAGTCAATCTCGAATAGTCCCTTTGGAATTAATGTAAATAGAGCTCCCATTAACAAAATATTCAGTATGCGGATGACACCGTGATATTAGCGGATAGTGCACATGATCTGCAAAATTTACTAAACCGGATTAATAAAGAAAGTCAAAGACGAGGTTTGAAAATTAACATCAGCAAGACCAAACTTATGGTGGTTAGTAGGAACGATACTTCACACACTCGAATACATGTTGATGGAGAGATCATCGAACAGGTCAAACAATTTAGAGACTTGGGGTGCATGGTCAATGAGGGATGGAACCCAGATCAAGAGATAAGTTGCAAGATTGAAGAAGCTAGTACGACCTTTCTAAGATTTCGAAAATTTCTTACGGACAAGAACCTGAATTTCAGCTTCAGATGAAGGAGAGAGAATTTTAGATGGATTGAGACATGGACACTGAAAGTATCAATCATCAACAAAATCGAAGCCTTCGAAATGTGGATCCTGCGGCAAATGTTGAAGGTGTCTTGGGTCGATCATCTGAGTAATGAAGATGTTCTCTGAAGGGTCGGTCTAGGAGAACGAGAACTTTTTGAAAATATCATGAAAATAAAGATATCGGTTCGGACATATACTACGGAAAGAACGGTACCATTTCCAACGCCTCATTCTACAGGGAAAAATTGAGGAAGGAAAAAGAGGAATAGGTAGAAAAAAATTATCGTGGATAAGAAATATCCGTCAGTGGACTACTAAACATTACAGAATGCTGCAGATAATAGAATCATCTGATAGCAAAAGCGATGAACGCGTACGCAGGAATCTACATGGTACTTTAAGAAGAAGTATAGCGATTTAGTTATATGTGTGCACTTTTGGGTTTAATCACAATTTCACGGTGTAATATAAAACATTTTTGTAAAGCTTCTTTGCAGCGCTTATGAGTCCCTCAATTGGTTTATCTTTTGCAGTGCAGTGTTTTAGTTGTAGGCTGGACTAAATCATTCTTCGTCTATTATTGTCTTTCATTGCATTTAATTTCAATTTCAAGTTTTTATACATCTTTACCGCCGGTCTCTGTAACATATCTTCATCATAATTTTTTTAAGCTTTTCATCAAATTGGATTCTATGTGATTCTAGTAACTAGAATAATGTAGAGATTGGCAAGTCGCACATATAGTGCCTATACACAAAAAAGGAGGTACAAAGAATTGCAGTTAAGCACAGGGCTATAGATATTTGAAAATGTCGTGGAAAAGAGTATGAGAATATTTATAGAACTGCATACTAAGGAAAATACTGGGTATACCTAAGAAGATGAATTGAAGACTTAAAACTTGTAAATATATAATGTACAATATACTCGCCATTAGCAATAACTAAATATGAGAAGAATTTGTCACTAATGAAAAAGTGAGGCGTGGAGGCTACCTTAGCGCACTACTTTCCATAACATTTGTGTATGAAATAATTAAACAGGTACACGAGAATAATAAAATCACGATTTATTAGAAATCTGACACCAGTGAATGTTTCTAAATGCACTTTCGCCAATGACAGGAATCGAAATAGGTTTCGACTAAACAACTGGAATAATATACTCAATATGGACGGAATGAAGATGATAAAGGAAAAAACAAAAGTATTGTTAATATCAAAAGATAACGAAAAAAAATAACATAGAACTAGGTAGCCAAGCTATAGAACAAGCTATATACCATATCTAGGCACAAAATTTAAAGCAATGGAAGATAGCAAACTAAAGTTAACAACAGAACAGAAAGCTAACCGGACTGCAGCTTAATTTCTTGCTAAGCACAAGAAATCCGCCAAAATGACAGAGTTTGAAGAGCAACTATAATAAGCGTATATAAAACATATATATAGACTAATTTTGACCTACAACTGTGCGACATGAATGTTAAAAATACCAGAAGCATAACATTAGAGCAGTAGAAATAAAATACCTTAAGTATTTTTTTTTTACCTTAAGTAAATAAAAAAGTAAATAAAAAAGTATTTACCTTAAGTAAAATCCTTTAAGTAACGAAGTTAAATGAAATTCGCAATGGATTTATCAGAAGCCAATTGAATATTAAATCTATTAACGATATACACAAGAGAGACCGATGGGTTAGTCAAGTGGTATGGCAAAATAGAAATCGTAGTAGAGAGGCAGAGGACGACCAAATATGTTCTGGGATAATATAATATACTAAGAAAGAGGAATACAACTAGGACTGATACAAAGAGACTGGGATGGACTAAATGGAATATTATTCTTTTGGAAAATTAAACATTTTATTCGAGTAAATTCCAAAAGTCGTGGTTAGTTCAAGAATTTTTAGAAGAATTGAAAGACGAAGGAGGTGAATCGCCAAGAGACATATCATTTTACTGTGTTGTAAGATTAGTTATCAATTTACAATGCTTAGAACGATACAATGAATATTTTATATTTCTTTACTTATTTCCATATTTTTGAAAGAAGAAGGAAAACCATGTCTGAATTTGGAAGATGATTTGACTTACACCGCACGGCACTTCCAAATTCTCAATTTGGCTCAGCAAGGGAAAGAAAAAAGCTATAAGTGAATTGATAGATTTGAAAATGTAACAAGTTTCAAATCAACAGCTGCATTTTTTATTAATCCATTTGCAATTGAAACCATTCTACTGACATTCAAGATTGTTTTTGATATATAATTTTTGATTATCCGACATATCGTCGGGAGAATTAGAAGCTTTAGAATGTATGAGCTTATTTAAAGTTAGCAGTTCGTTCATTATTTTCGGCCCACTTTTAATCTAGCATATAACACTACTCTTTTCTCTCTATTGGTTCCAGCATGTCTGTGATTGACGCATTGTGGCGTACTTGCTGCGAAGTAGAGAATTGTGCTTCTGAACGATTCTAATTTTTTTTCTTTCTTGTGGTTGGTATTTCCATCTTCTGTCTATTCAATCCAATTGTCAAGCCACTGCAGTACTAGTTGAACGTGTTGTAAATTGAAAAACTGCCTTGGTTATTGCTATCGTTGCTGAGAGATCATGTACGCATATATTACATATCATATTTGTCAGTAGGCATCGTTCTTTCTTTTCGACTTCGAATAACACAATAATAGTTTGCTGTTTTTGTCCTGAGTAAGTTACAGCGTATTAGAGAGTTCTGCAAGTATTGTACGGCTCCTCTATGTAGCGTTTTTCTTCGACTTCATCTTAATGACTGATTTATATCTTGTTTTCGGGCTGCGATAAGTTCTTATTTGCATTTTCGGGAAACATTTTCAGTGCCTTGTTTTGAATACTGTCCATTCCTTGCACTTTTCGTGAAATTGTCTATCGATTCTAATCTATTTTACTGTAACTTCAGATGCTTTTGGAATTCTTGCAAGGATATGGTTCAGTACCGAATTAACTTTTGAATGTGCTCAATCAATTGCTTCACTTTCATGCAGTCAATAGTTTCACTTTTAATTTCTTCAGATGATTCCATAGAGTTAAGTCTTTGTCCTCTCTAGGAGGGGTTTTCCCACATTTTTACCTAACACTTTGTTAGCATTTTTTTTAAATAACCTCTGTAGCTGATTGTACTCTTTTTTGTGGCGTGGACTCCTCAATCTCTTTTTGCAGTATTCTACATCTTTATTAGTGTTCTCTTGAATGAACTCCCTGTTTTTTCTGCATGCTTTGCAGAAATGCAGTTGCGCAGAATTTTGTCTATATGTGCCGTTTAATTTCAATTAACATTAGACTTTCATATTATGTCATTTTGTGTTTGTGTCCTAGTGGTTCATTTTTGAAAACTCTAGTTAGGTCTTGAGAGCAGAATAAAAAAGTTTTAAAATCTGGGATAGTGATAACTTTGGAACTAACTACTTGTTTGGTTTGTCATATTGATAATCATTCTCTAATATCTAGATTAGCTTTTAAGAAAGTACTATTCACTTACTTATTTATTATTTAAAATTATTTTTAGGTTACATGTGATTTACTAGAAATATGCAGACAACACTTATCACAAGACACCAACTTAATTCGTGAAGTTGAAAAAGTTTGTCGAATTTATGCAATTGACAAAACAGAACAAGCAGAAAAAGAGAAACTAACGGATCAACAAAAAGATAAAATTAAACGACCATTTGGTAAGTAAATTTTTTTATCCTAACTTTTCAGTATTAATTTTTATTACTTTTAGTTCCAAATGTAAGAGGACGAGGATTTCCAAGAACAATCCCTCAAAGAGCAGATTTATTCCGATCCAGACCTCCAAACACTTCAAGACCTCCTTCACTTCATGTTGATGATTTTGTAGCTTTAGAAACTTGCGGAGCTCAACCAACTGGACCAACCGGTTATAACAAATTGAGTAGAGATTTTTTAGCCACCACAAGAGTTGTGAGAGGAACTCGTGGGAGACCCTTTATTACGCAAGAAAGAACTATGCAATACAGACAAATGTAATATCTTTTTGTTTTTGCACTGTTTAAATTAAATGTATGATAACATTTTTGTGTAGGTCCTGGTGGGGAACTCCAATGGGAAGAGGCCCTTATCATTAGTGTCTCAATTTATAAAATAATTGATGTTTTAGAATGTGAATTTTCAACTTTTCTTGTTTAAAATGAAGTTGTACCTTCGTTTTTTGTAATAAATATAACTAAATTTATCGTTATTATTTAATTTTAACTCTTACGAAATATTAAAAAAAGTAACAGTGCTTCCATCTATTAATTACTACTATATTAAAATAATACAGGAATCTGTAATTTTAATCGGCTTTATGATAAACCGTAATTTATTGAACGTATAAAATTCATGAGAACGTAAATAGAATAGATTAAAACCAAAATTAGAACACGAAAATCGATATGTCAGCTATTTTAATCACCTTTGAAACGATTGTCTCCGTTTCTATGCTAAAATGTACTAAACCAGTTAAAAGTCGCTATTTTAACGCGCAGTTTATTATCATTTACAAACTAATTTAATACACGGGTTCCGATAACGTAAATAAATCTGTTTAGTACTGAAAGGTTCGCTTTGAACCACATAAACTGTTGAAATAATGTTTTAAATTAATTTTTAAACACCCCGCCTTAACTAAAGGGTTAACATAAACGTCACGTGACCTTGTTATTTATCTGCTTTTTATCTGTCAGTGTAAAGTGTGTTTTGGTGAGAAAAAAAAAGTAATTTTTCCTCTTTCGGGTATGAAAGAAAATGCCACAAGGACGAAGGAAAATTCCGTTCAGCGGAAAAGCGAAGAAAGAACAGCTCAAGGCTAAAAAACAAGGGAAACATCCACAATCTCAGGACCATAGGGGTAGTAAGTAAACGAGAGCCTCAAAAAACCATTCGTTATTTTCCTCTAACACCTATAAATAAAGCGAATCGAAAGAAAGTTTTGCTGATGGATCGTTCCGACGACGAAGAGAATGGCTCTGAAGCTGTTCAAAAAGTCAATTATCAACCAACAAGGGGGAAACAGGGAAATCGGTATATTTTACAATTTTACAAGGAAGCTGATGAGGAAATTAAACGAAGAAAAGAACTTGCTAGACATTCTTTGGAGTATATTAGCGAAGATAAATTGGAAATTAATGGCGATGAATATTTTCCTAAAGATTTAGATTTTCCAAAGAGGCCTTTATGGTCTTACGACATGTCTAGAGAAGAAGTAGAAATGAGGGAGCAAAGATATTTTATGGTAAGTAATTTAAAATTTAAATTTACTTTAAATGATAATTATCTGCTTTGTGTATGTTTGGTTGCATATGCTTAAAATTAATTTTGGTATAATTCAAGAATTATGTGGCTTCAAAATCGACAATTTTTTTTTAATCGACGGGAAATCATTCAAGTAAGCCGTTACAAATAAAAAAAATGCGTAAAAGTGTAAAATTTACTGAACAATCACTTTAGGTAAAGTTTCGACGTGACGTCACTTTTTGTGACGTCATCGACCGTGCTAACCATATACAGTGTGTTAATTAATTATCGTACCCTACGTCATCATTGCAAGTCTTGACGTCATAGAGATGGGCGAAGCTTATACCGACTCCAAACATTTTCGTTGCTAACTGTGTTGCTAATTATATCACTTAACTGCTAACTACTTAGGCAGTCTATTAATTATCATACCCGACGTTATTGGAAGTATGCAACCAATACCACAGTATTGGTACTGCAATACGCGATTTGCGTAGGTCCTGGTGGGGAACTCCAATGGGAAGAGGCCCTTATCATTAATATATCAATTTATAAAATAATTGATGTTTTAGAATTTCAATTTTCAATTTTTCTTGATTCAAATGAAGTTGTACATTCGTTTTTTGTAATAAATATAACTAAATTTATCGTTATTATTTAAGTTTAATACTTCAGAAGCATTAAAAAAAATGGTGCTTCCATCTATTAATTACTACTATATCAAAATAATACAGAAATCTGTAATTTTAATCGGCTTTATGATAAACCGTAATAATGACGTCGGGTACGATAATTAATTAACACACTGTATTTTCGCAGCACATTTGGTTAAAACGCATATTTTTGGAAGATAATCTAAAATCTATAATTGATGCCCTACCACCCTCTTTAAACATTACATTCGGAACCACCTAATTTACTGATTTATTTCAGAATTTTGTGTAGAAACTCCACTTTGTTGAGTTAGGTTAATTAACATTTAAACCAGTGCGAATTTCTCAAATGTCTCAAATGGTTAGGCATGGAGCAGAGGGTGAGTTGTAAATTGCGGGTTGGGTTAGTCGTTAGGTAGTCTGAAGACGCACAGTTAATCCCGATACTTTCTAGTTCTAGGTCTAGTGTTAGTTCCAGTTTTACACTAGAACTAATCTAAGACCTAGAAGTAGAATCATTCGGGTTTAGCCGTCTTGAGAGACGTGCGGCTAAACCCGAATGTTTCTAGTTCTAGGTCTAGTGCTAGTTCTAGTTAGAAAAGTAGAACTAACACTAGACCTAGAACCAAAAACATTCGGGTTTAGCCGTGCGTCTCTTAAGAAGGCTAAACCTGAATGTTTCTAGTTCTAGCTCTAATGTTAGATCTAGTGACAGTGGTAGGTAGCGCTTGTTAGCATAAGATATCACTATGTTGCATATATGTACTCATACCTCCCTATACGGCCCACTTTATACGGCGATTCGCTATCACGGCCTCTTTAAAATATATCTCTATTTCGCTTTACGGCCTGCGATGTTTCGAATTACGCCTAAACTTGGTAATTCCCCTATTTAGAGTACCTATTGTTTGGAGATCTAACAAAAAAGCTTGGATGACAAAAATCCTTTTTCAAGATTGGTTCAATAACCACTTTTGTCTTAAAATGGAAGAATTTGTTTAGAAGAACAATTTGGGTCAAAAAATTCTGCTTCTCTTGGATAACGTTCCTGGACATACCACCACTATATCGGACTTGTCTGAAGATATGAAAATTGAATATTTGCCTAAAAATACAACTGCCATGATTTAGCCAATGGATCAAGGAGTAAGAGGAACATTCAAACCTTACTACTTGCGGAAAACGTTTCGAAAACGTGTTAATGAAACCAATAACATTATCAATTAATGAGTTTTGGACGCAATTCAATATAAAAGATGCTGTAGCCAATATTGGCGAATCATGGGATGAGTTGAAATCAACAACATTAAACCGCGCATGGAAAAAATTTTGCCCGACTGTCTTAGTCCTGCAACTAACAACAGTAGCCCTGATCACCTGCTTCCAGAAATTAGACAAAACATAGCAAAATAAGTTGGTTTTGACGACTTGGAAGGAAATTGTCGTGAATTTGTTGGATGTCACTTTCGAATGACGAGTTAATTGAATTTGCAAAGAACGGAATAGTTGACATCACAATCCCACAATTCACTTTAAAAAAGTTGGCCACTGCATTTACGTATTTTGAACAGGGTGAACAAAGTCAGGGATAAGATGCTGAGAAATTTAAATTAACTATTCAAAGTTTTTATTCGTTGGTACAAAACCAATGTTATCCTGAATAATAGTAAAACCACCTTTATTCTGTGATATTCGTGCAAAACCATATATGGCATATATTATAGCCACTAGGTAGTATTTATTGTCCGGACCCGCCTACTATAATCAAAATTTTGAACCATGGCGCTTACTATTTTGGAATTGAAAATTAACGCTTATTTTTTGCAAAGACACCATACATGCGATACATCATTGGAAAGCTAAAAGTATGCTCTTTTCAATAACATCATAATCAAGTATAGTTTGTATTTAAAAAAACACAACTTTGTGTTGTATCTCAAAAATCATCAAGTATGTTTAAAATTTTTCAACGGCAGTATATTCTACTTAAAAAAGTGTCTTAAGAACGTATCAACCCCATTTCTCTAATTTGAAAAATAAACGAAATTTGAGTATTTTTTGAAATCACGAAAATTTAACTTTTTGGCTATAACTTAAAAACAAAAGAAGATAGAGGTTGGGGTTTGCAGGATTGGATTAGTCTCGAAAAAAGAGACCGGGACATGGCACCTACTTTTTTCGTATCTCTTATAGTTTCTGAGATAGCCTATAATAACACCCAAATTTGCCCACCCTGTACATGTAGTTTCGTTATACGGCATTTCGGGGAATATTTTTTGCTGCCGACATTAGAAGAATATATCACCACCGTATAATGAAGTATGAGTGTATTTTTATTGCACTAAAACTAACACTAGATCTAGAATTAGAAACATTCGGGTTTAGCCGTGCGTCTGAAGACATAAAAATATGCAGCATAGTGATATCTTATGCCAACTAGTGCTACTTACCACTGTCACTAGAACTAACATTAGATCTAGAACTAGAAACATTCGGGTTTAGCCGTTCGTCTTCAAACTAGTGTTAGTTCTAGTTTTACACTAACACTGTCACTAGAACTAACACAAGACCTAGAACTAGAATTATTTGGATTTAGCCATCTTGAGAGACGTGGGGCTAAACCCGAATGTTTCTAGTTCTAGGTCTAGTGTTAGTTCTAGTTTTAAATGTTGTTTAGCGTTAGATTGTGGTATATTTTTATTGAAAGAAATGTAGAACTAACACTAGACCTAGAACCAGAAACATTCGGGTTTAGCCGTGCGTCTCTTAAGACGGCTAAACCTGAATGTTTCCAATTTTAGGTCTAATGTTAGTTCTAGTGACAGTGGTAGGTATATAGCGCTAGTTAGCATAAGATATCACTAATACTACACCTAGAATTAGAAACATTCGCGTTTAGCCATACGTCTTCTACACTTTTCCGCACTTTCTTTTTATTTTTAACATGTTTTTTGTGTCATTTCACATCGATTAAAAAAAAATACATGATGATTCTTGAATTTTTCCTTAATTTTTTTTTGTATTTATAGGAGTACTTAAATCATTTAGAAAAGAAATTTTCATGGAAAGATTTAAGTTATTTCGAACTCAACTTAGAAACTTGGCGACAATTATGGAGAGTACTTGAAATGTCGGATATAATCTTATTTATCATTGATATCAGATTTCCAGCTTTGATGTTTCCACCTTCTTTATATGATTACACAACAAACGTATTAAAAAAGGACATGATTCTAGTCATGAATAAAATAGATTTATCCCCAGCTCCTTTAGTGGCGGCTTGGAAAAACTATTTCAAAGAGAAATACCCAAACTTACACATTTTGATGTTTACTTCTTTGCCAGGTTACAATTTAATTGGAAATCAATCGAATAAATCCGGTTTACAAGTACGCCGACGTAAAGGGAAGCTAAAGATGGCTTCTGAAGGAGCTCAACTCCTTCTCGATATCTGCAAAGATATTGTTAAAGAGCAAGTTGATTTAGCCTCCTGGCAAAATAAAATCAAAGAAGAAATGTCGATGGAATATGATGAAAACGAAGCGGTACAAATCGAAGAGAGTATAAGTATCAAAAAAATTGATACCGGGTTTTATCAACACAATAAATATATTGATGGAGTTTTAACTATTGGTTGTATTGGTCAACCGAACGTTGGAAAATCTTCAGTTATGAATGCTTTGATGGGAAAAAAAGTTGTTAGCGTTTCAAGAACTCCTGGTCATACAAAACATTTCCAAACAATCTTTTTAACACGCAATGTGAGATTGTGTGATTGTCCAGGGTTAGTTTTTCCTTCGAAAGTTCCAAAGGTTTGTCAAGTACTTATGGGAAGTTTTCCTATTGCTCAATTAAGAGAACCATATACAACTATTAAATATTTAGGTAACCAATTAAATTGTTTTAAATATAAAATGTTAAAATTTATTCAATTTAGCCGAAAGAATTGATTTACCAAAATTATTAAAAATTGATCATCCAGATGGTGATGATTCTTGGTCAGCAATGGATATTTGTGACGGTTGGGCTAAAAAACGAGGTCTTATAACAGCAAAAGCAGCTCGATTGGATTCTTATCGAGCTGCAAATAGTATTTTAAGAATGGCTTTGGATGGAAAATTATGTTTAAGTTTAACACCACCTCATTACACTGAACGAAAAGGTTTTTGTTTTCTAAAAAGGAATAATATTATAATTAAATAATTTTTATTGATAGATTTCTGGTTAAATCATTCGGATGTTGAAATTGTGAAATGGATTCAAGCTAAAGGCGGTAGCGATATGGAAAATATCGAAAATATTCCTCCTGAAGATTTGTCGGATGATGATGATGGCGATGAATTGCATTCTGCGGCTTGTGGTGGTCCAGATGAGTCTTCAGAGAGTACTTGTGAGGAGGAAATAAGTGACACTGAGGATGTTGTTGCAAGCACAAATAAATTCGCTGCTTTAAGTGATGCTTAAAATCAATGTTAAGTATACCAGAAACAAATATCTAATATTCAGTCTATGTTATTCAAATTGTATTGCATGTATGACATTTCAATGTATATTATTATAAAACGAAATAAAAAATCACTCTCTTTATGGTTATTATATTTTTTTGTTCGACCTATGTGACACAAATCATGCGAAATCCTGTGCCCAAATATACATGGAGAGAAGAAAATTGCCAATATAGACTACATAATTCTAAAACAGCAAGCCAAGTTAAAAACAAAAAATCTACGCGTGTTTGGAGTTATGGATTGTGGCACCAATCATTTGTGAAAGCTCAAATAGTTAAAAAAAAGTGGGATATCAGCATAAAGCAAAGTGAGATAACATACTGGTTGGACATAACACAGTGCAATATAGAAAGTTTGAAATAGGAGAACGATACAATTTCAAACACCTCATTCTCCAGGGAAAACTTGAGGGAGGAAAAAGTGGAATAGATAGAAAAAAATTATCGTGGCTAAGAAATATTCAGTCAGTGGACAGAGATACAGGACTTTCAAACATTACAGAATGCTGCAGATAATAGAACCGTCTAATAGGAAAAACAATGGACGCCTACGCAGGAATCCGCATGGCACTTTAAGGCTAAGCGCAAATTGTGACACATGTGACGCGTGTCATATGACAGCGCAACATGTACTTTTGTAGCAAGAGAAAATGAATGGGATGGTGCAAATTCATCACACGACGCGACACAGTCTGCACGAACTCTTTAGTTAAGATTAGTTGTGTAATGATACCGGACGTATCGACACTAGAACCATCAAGGAGTGAAAATTTGGAAAGTCAGGACGAGGCATCTGCTCGTAGTGAAAACGCAGAGTTCACTCAACTGAATTGTAATGGAAAAGTTTCAATTGATGGTGAAAGAACTGTCGTTGAGCAACCCCTAGGTTCTATTGGAGACAATGGTGATGACAAAGGAAGCGTGCAACTGTATCATCACTTCCAACTCCAAATTTAACAACAGAGACCCCGCGGAAAAAGAAAAAGCTGCACTATCGACATCTGTGATCTTATGAGTCGATCGATTCAACAGCGAGAAGAAAGGACACGACAACGACCGGAAGATAGGAGAAAACTATCGGAGGAAAACTTAAACACGGATGAGCCCCTATATAACTTTTTCATTTCCATGTACTAAGTAACAAAACGAATGTCTCCCCTTTATCAGCATAGGGTCAAATCGCAAGTTTTCCAGGCAGTATCTGGAGCAGAAGCAGAAATTATACACTCCTCCAGACGGCCACCTTCTACGTGCTCTTATTTTCATCCCTCAAGTGCAACTAACATTACTTTCCATCCTCCTGATCCAACCACCTCACAGCTATAGCCGCAAACTTCATCTATTATACCAATCCGCCATGCACTTCAGATAGAGGAGGAGGCTGAAGTTCTTCCAAACTTATAATAACTTTAAGGTAAGTATTTATTTAATTAATCAACACGATTATATCTTATTTTCTTTAGTAAAATCCATTTCTGATTCATCGCTAGAGATAAATCTTAAGATAGATTTATAATCTTATTTATAAATCTCAGTTGTGTGGCTGTAACCATATGAATGTTGGTGGATTACGTTGGGTTGGGTTAATTTGGTTATAGTTGGGTTGGGTAGGGTAGAATTGGATTGAGAACGATAACTGTTTGAGTATTGTTGGGTTGGGTTAGATTGGGGTGAGTTGCATGGGTTTGAAGAGAATTTTGCTGAAGGAGATTCGTAATCCAGACCATGATGTTGTGCTATGATTTTGTATATATCTATCTTAGCTTTAACGCTGGTTTTCGGGGATTTTTTTTAACTCATTAACTAAAGATAGGCAAAATAATTAATCTTCTGTAACTGCTTCTTGCGAATTCAGTTAACTGAATATTTCATGCTCTTTTCTAAAACTTGAATAAACCTGTCATCACTATTTTTGGCTTTCAATTTCTTAACCTTTGGCTGAGAAAATGGAAAAATTTCAGCATCATTCGTGTCGCTATTTCTCTCTTCTGCAGGTTCATCATTGTTAACGAAATTATTATGCCTATCCTTTCTCGGTACAGAACTTTTCAGAAAACGTAATCTGTGGTAATGAATGTAAGGGTTCTTACACGCATCCGATCCAGATTTTCCCTTTTTCGCTGCTCTGACGAAATTATCCTTTAAACTTTTCCACTTTCTTTGTAATAAGTAATAACGTCCCTATAAAAAATAAATTGGAAATAAATTGAACTATAAGTGTATTTAAACAAGTCAGTAAATAATTATTCCAGATATCTTGCAAGCGGTTGTTCAATGACTGAGCTACACTATTTATATAAGATTGAGAAGTCCAAACAAAACCTATTTTGCTACTTTTCGAGATATTTCGACTTTTTATAAAATCCAAGATGGCCGAAAACAAATGATTTTGGAAATATTTCGGTAGATAATTGAAAAACACGTAAAATGAGTCCAAACTCGACATATCTAAGTATTATAATACGCAAGATATCTTTGTTTTTATAAAATCAAGATGGCGGAAAACAAAACACTAAAAATTGTGCCATCTATGTTTACAAAAGTGAATTTTGTAGTAGATGTAGGGTGTGACACATCAAATTAGATTAAAATTTTCTGGTTGTTCCGAAATCTTATTTTTTATGTTTTGTATACAATTCATTACGCCCATACAGTTCAGTTTTTAGAAAATATCTAACCCTTTATGCGAAGAATAGCGATTTAGTTATATGTGTACACTTTTGGTTAACAGACAGGTTGGACATAACACAGTACAATATAGAAAGTTTGAAATAGGAAAGCTTTAGATATTTGTATAAACGTAGATTAGATAACATTTTGGACGAAGCAGTAACTGATAAATCTGCAGAAGAGTTATACAACCACCTAAAAGAAATCATTCATAGACCAGCTGGGGTGGCGCAGGAATTAAAAAGAAAAATACACGAAATGAAATGAAGCTTTGGTGTATCTGCAGTATCTGCATCGCAGGTTTCTCGGAAGATCTCCCCATTTAACATCGTTTGACTATTTTCTTTGAAATACCTTAAAGTACAATATAAAGAACCAAAAATCAATATGGCGGATTTAAGCGCAAAAATTTATCCAAGTATTAATGCAATTAATTGCGCCACATTACTTAGAGTGTGTAATGTTGAATTGGTAAGATGATTCGAATTGTGCGTGCATGAAAATGGAAGTAATTTCGAACAATTATAAGTTTAGAACTATTTCGGCATTTTTTACTTTATTATTATTCCATAAGGCTGTCCCACTAAATAAAAAGCAACAATACTTTGCAAAATCCAGTTGCAATCCTAGAAGATGCCGAGTTTTAAATCACTACGTAGTTTAAATGAAAATCTGGTTTACTGGATTTTTTCTAGCAGAAATTTCTTGTTTCCGTTTCTTTCATACCGGAACAGGGGAAATCTTACATTATTTATTATATTTAATTTACATTATGCAACAGTACAGCTTTTAAACTGGTTTTGACGAGTCTATAAACAAACGCCAATCTTGTGGTTTCAATTTAATATTTATCAACTTCACGACTGAAGTATTATCATTGCAATAAACTAAATTTCAAGGGGCGTCAGTAGTAGATTATGCAATGGCAAACCAAGGTATGTGGAATAGGGTTAGAGCATGAGATCATCAACCTCTGGAATATACGGACTTGGAAGAGAGATTTGAGAGGGGGCAGATGGGTGGGGTGGTGATAGGAGGAACGAAGGTGCGCGCGTTAGCGTAAGCGGATGATTTGGTGGTCGTGGCAAGAGAGGCGGTGGAGATGAAGGAGATGATAAGGTCTCTGGAGAGATATTTTAAGACGAAGAGATTGGAGGTAAACACCGAGAAGACAAAGAACATGAAGTTTTGCAAAGCGGGGAGAAGAAAGAGGAGAGAAAGAATGGAGGTGGCAGGGAAGAGGGAAAGAGTATACGTACCCGAGATATAGGTTCTCGGAAAGTAATAAGGTCGGGTCGCACGTGAGGGCTAGGGTTGGCGAGGAAGATTCCAGGGTATGTAGTGAGGGAGGAGGTTAAGGTGGATGGATGCAGTAAGGATGGAGGCTGGGAGAAGGGCAGTGAAGTACGAGGGAAGGTTAGAAGGAACACCGTATTACAGGATCCAGGGAGAGTGCTGGAGGGAAATTAAGGAGAGGAGGCTGATCTATGGGCACGGAGATAGGGAAGGATATTATAGGAGAGTATATTAACTAACTGAGATCGACAACAGAAGAGTGGAGAGATGTGAAATATGCAGAGAACTGAGAGATAGGAACTGGGACATACAGAGGCAGGAAAGAAGGTCCCAGATAAGGGAAGGGAGATATAATGTAAGGTATGGAGAGATAGGAACTGCCAAAGTATCTGTTGATGGAAAAAAGGAAGTGCAGAAGATGGACGAGGGAGGTGATTGGAGCGAAGAACCGAAGGCGTGGAGATGGGAGAGGAGGGTTGAGGGCTTGGGTGTATACATGTATTGTAGAATATTGTAAATTATAAGTAATAAAACGCTTATTATATAACTAAATTTCAGACTGATTTTTTGATAGTTATAAGTCGCGAACCAGACTGTTAAGATCAGCTTAAGTTAGGAAATGAAGTTTCTTTCATGTAGTTAGGTAGTTAGTCAGGTTTCTATCAGGTATATAGGTTGGATCATTAATTTCATATGCAATTGCACTACATGAAGGTAAATCGATGGCATCATTTTCCAAGACAAATGACGCTTGTCTGATTTGGCACTGCAGATGTAGATAAATCAGCACTATGTGCAGAATGTATGTACAGTTGTATATTTCAAATCATGGGTTTTCCAAAAGCCATATATCACGTTCCGTTTGCCCAACATGCAAGATTCTTTGCGCATGTCGTACAGCATATATCATGTAATCTTATATCAGGTTTCTACGTAGCAAAAACTGTTAGGATGTTGAGAACAGAGGCGGCGCTACCGGGAGTGCAAGGGGTGCACTGCACCCGGGCGCCGCCTAAAAGGGGGCGCCGGCGCCTTTTTAATGTTTTCTCCAATAGTCTTCAGAAAGCAGTATTTAGTCTTTTAGAAGCAGTATCTAGGCTTCTGCCAAAGTTATGTATGTTTTCTCCAAAATATTTTATCTTTCTTTTGCAGTATTTAGACCTGTTAGCAGTATCTAGTCTTCAGAAAGCAGTATTTAGTCTCCACAAAGCAATTTTAGTCTTTAGAAGGCAGTATTTAGTGTTCCAGANATGGAAAAAAGGAAGGGCAGAAGCTAGATGAGGGAGGTGATTTGGGCGAGGAGCCGAGGGCGTGGAGATGGGGGAGGAGGGTAGAGGGCTTAGGTGTATACATGTATTGTAGAATATTTTAAATTATAAATAAAACGCTTATTATATAACTAAATTTCAGACTGATTTTTTGATAGTTATAAGTCGCGAACCAGACTGTTAAGAGTAGTTAGTCAGGTTTCTATCAGGTATATAGGTTGGATCATTAATTTCATATCCAATTGCACTACATGAAGGTAAATCGATGGCATCATTTTCTAAGACAAATGACGCTTGTCTGATTTCGCACTGCAGATGTAGATAAATCAGCACTATGTGCAGAATGTATGTACAGTTTCATATTTCACAGTATGTTTTGACGCGATATTTATCCCATTTATATTAGTCAAACAAAAGCAGCAATTAGATACGTGGTCTACAGTTTCTATCCAAATCATGGGTTTTCTAAAAGCCATATGTCGCGTTCCTTTTGCCCAACATACAAGATTCTTAGCGCATGTCGTACAGCATATATCATGTAATCTTATATCAGGTTTCTACGTAGCAAAAATTGTTAGGATGTTGAGAACAGAGGCGGCGCTACCGGCGGGTGCAAGGGGTGCACTGCACCCGGGCGCCGGCGCCTTTTTAATGTTTTCTCCAACAATATCTTATCTTTCTTTTGCAGTATTTAGACCTGTCAGCAGTAGCTAGTCTTCAGAGAGCAGTATTTAGTCTCCACAAAGCAATTTTAGTCTTTAGAAAGCAGGATTTAGTGTTCCAGACGCTGTATTTAGACCTGTCGGCAGTATCTAGTCTTCAGAAAGCAGTATTTAGTCTTCTAGAAGCAGTATCTAGGCTTCTGCCAAAGTTATGTATGTTTTCTCCACAATATTTTATCTTTCTTTTGCAGTATTTAAATCTGTTAGCAGTATCTAGTCTTCAGAAAGCAGTATTTAGTCTCCACAAAGCAATTTTAGTCTTTAGAAGGCAGTATTTAGTGTTCCAGACGCTGTATTTAGACCTGTCGGCAGTATCTAGTCTTCAGAAAGCAGTATTTAGTCTTCTAGAAGCAGTATCTAGTCTTCTGCCAACGTTATGTATGTTTTCTCCAACAATATCTTATCTTTCTTTTGCAGTACTTAGACCTGTCAGCAGTATCTAGTCTTCAGAAAGCAGTATTTAGTTTTTTAGAAGCAGTATCTAGTCTTCTGCCAACGTTATGTATGTTTTGTTCTTGATACTGACAGCTACTTCTTTCTGGGTGTCTATCATCATCTTTTTGGGAGCCTCTTATTATCTATACGGATCTTGTACCACCCAGTACCTCATTTCTGCAGCTGTTACTTTGCTTTTGTGTTTATCCTGCATTGGCAAAGTTTCCGTATTGGTGATTTCTGTCCTGTGCAATAACAAGACAAGTCCATTGGTTTCTTGTTCATATTCTTCGCATTCTTTTATTGAACACATAAGTATTGCCATGAAAAATCATGTTTGGTATATAATCAATTTTTTGTTTTCTCTGAACAGTAATTTTAGACTTCATGTGGACTTTGAACAATGTAATTCCTGTTTTTTGCTGAAGTCTAGTTTATAACTATTGCGATTTCAGACTTTTTCTTGTAAATTAACCTTCTGACCAGAGACTTCCCGACTATTCCCTTAAGTTTGGCTTTTCACCAGTATAATTCTTAAATTTTTGCTGAAGTATGGATTATGATTATTCCAGTCTTTTTAAAGTTTATTTATACTTCTTTGATTATATATTTTTTTTAATTAAAATGCATCTTTTAATTTTTTTAAATTAAAATGAATTTTTAGAAAAAAAGTTAGTGATGAAGAGAAAGATTCTTTTGACTGCTGCGCCACTTTATATTTGTACAATGATAAACAATAATACTTAAGAACTGAAGTCAGTTACATTAATTACATTAATGTACCCATTTCAGAGATACTTGCCTTGAAAGTTGTAAGTGAAATGTACTAAATAAGATATCTCTCGTTTCATGGGGATGCTGGAAAACTGTTCTTGGTGCACCTTTAAAATTTAAGAAATCTGTACATCGTAAATCAAAGAAGTTATGAACTATTATAAATCAATATTTACAAATGAATAATTTATTATAACAGTTAAATCATCTTTATTATTTAATTTTTATGACAAATCTTCTAAAATCATTTTAGCTTTCATAGCATATTCTAAACTTTTTTCTTTAACACCTTCCCTGGTGAGTATCAATGGGTCCTCGGCCTGCGCAAACTGTATATATGACTGTTTTTTCATTGTAGTTTTCAACATAGCAGAATTGAGTGGTTTTAATAAATTTTTGTACAAACTTTTGTCTCTTTGTGGAATGCAATATGTATCTAAGTCGCTATAAACAGATTGTAGATACGAAATTTTCAACGTAATCTCATCAAACAGTTTTGTAAACGGGTACTGCTCGTAATAAGGAGTAAATTGTGGATGACTTTTTTGGATAACCTCCTTTTTAATTATAATCGGGTTACATGTAATATCTATTTGTTTAATCGCAGCATCCACTTTGGTGCATACATGATTTAAAATCTGTTGACGAGCCCTTATTTCTTTAATTTGTTTATTTTTTTCTTCCATCGTATCCTTTAGTTGCTGCACTTCTTGTTGATAAGATAATGGTTCATCGTTAAAACAGAGATAATTTGAAAGGGATAATTGAGCATGGTTTACTTTATTCGTTAAATTTTCGTGTCCTTTTGTTAAGTTTTCAATTATGTTGTGGAACTTGTTTGAGAGTTCCTTTTGCAATTCCATACTTAAATTTAAATTTAGATAAGTAAATAAATGCAGAAGCAATACAGCAAAACCTCGATATAACGGACCTCGTTAGAAATATTTTTA
The DNA here is from genome assembly GCF_000648695.1 of Onthophagus taurus. NCBI lineage: Eukaryota > Metazoa > Arthropoda > Insecta > Coleoptera > Scarabaeidae > Onthophagus > Onthophagus taurus. Next base: position 868,335 of record NW_019280717.1, read on the forward strand.
AGTCATACTATTGATATTATCTATTTAACACATCAGTATATTTAAATATACATGTTATAGAATAGGTGTTTATTGTATTTATAACAGTTTAAAGTGCAAGTTAAAAATTTTTCATAGCGTATTAATCCTTTTATCGAGGTTTTACTATTATTAAAATACTAACCAAGGAAGTATTTCGCATAATTTACTTGATTTTGTAATTTGTTTCAAATTGCTAAATATTTCTTCAAGTTTACGATGTTCAATTGATGGAGATGGTGGACGTAAATCTTGGCATCTTTCGACAAGCTAAAAAAAATGTTTTATTGTCACTGCGATTTAATAAGAAATGCCTCCCAAAATTATAGATGGAAAGTTGTTGTTGAATCTTTTCAAAGTATATAATATATGGGACCGTTTTTGTTCAGCGTTATTTATGAACCCAAGAACACAAGCTTTTTAAATAAAGACCTTAACCTACTTAATATACGTATAAATATAAATGATGTTACCTGTTCTTTAGATTTAACCATATATTGTTTCAAATTTTTGGGTTTATAATTTGAATCATTTTCTTTTTTACATAATTCTTGATATTGTTTCACAGCTAACAAAACTCTGTTATATTCAAGTGTTAAATCGTCTCTTTGTTCTGTGGCCATTTGTCCCAAATTAATTGCTTGAACCATGCAATCGTTTTGTATATAAAAATCGACACGTAAAGTATTTAAAACGCTATCAAAATAAATCCTATCTTTTCTCATAAAGTGAATTATTTTTCGATAAATAACACCGACTCGAATTGCTGCGTCTTTTCGTAATATAACATCTTGTACTAACGCTGACATCTCTTGCGATTTAAGTTCAATTTTATTTTTCTTTTTAAGTTCTATTACTGTATCTTCGTATTGAGCAACCTCTAGTTTACATTTTATAAGATGTTCTGTTCTTAATTTGATTTTATAAATTAAACGATCTAACGTTTTACGAAGATTAAAATTTTCTTGGTGGATATGCTCAATAATTTTCTAAAATTTTATTATTTTTAAATTAATTTGATTTATTTTAAGATTTTTTTACCTCTATTGGTAAATCTTGGTATGCTAATTTTAAACGATTATCTACGTTTAAACAATTCCGTATTTCTTGTCGATCACCATAAATGCAGTTATCTAAAGCTTGTCGCTGATTTTTTAAACTTTTATTAAGTTTATGAACTATTTTCTCTTGTTGTTTTCTAACAACGACTTTATCATATCCCTCGATTGCTTTTTCTCTTTCTAAATTAAAAGAAAAATAAGTTATTAAAGTAATAATAAGTAATTTGAACTTACGAAAAAGTGTGACTAATCCTTTGTATTGATTTACTTTATCTCTTGTTATCCATCGTTTATCTTTGATACCATGTAACTGAACCTTTTTAGCGCTCAACATTTTTACTAATACCCCTTTGATTTTCTGTAATAATCCGTTAAATGTATTGAAAAAAAAAATATTGTAGATTGGTTTATCACACAAGAAATATTAATTCCATCCCAAACCCAATACAAATATAACAAAAAAAACTCTTAAAAATAGGGCTTAAAGACTAGTGGAAACATAAATCCCAACCCTATATCATGACAAATGACTTTTTAATCATTTTTTTATATTCTTTGAGATAACGTGATTTTAAAAACATAGAGATGGTTCTAATATTTTTTCTATAAAATATATTTTTTAAGAAATTGAATGAAAATTATTTATTTATCTCAAGTGGGCACAGAAGCAAGATAAATTACCGTTCATAATAATAATAATCGTATATCACATTTTATTTAACATTTATTTACATCAAGATAATGAAACCTTCTGATACATTAAGTACCTACCTATATAGTTGATGAATGCTTTTTGGCTTTTTAACACATGTAGGATGCCATTCATGCCATGTATACTTGAATCCATGCATGATATAACTGATTCATTGAGGATGTAAATAGCTTCTTGCTTGAGATAGAACTTTTAGTTTGAGATAGTCAGGGAGGCTGTTAAAGTGAGGCAAAAGATTAAATAAAAAATGCCCCTCTGAATCATCTTTGCTATTGTCCTGTGATTTTTTGCTTAGAATGTGTACTAAAGTTTGGAGAACGTCTTCCTCTGCACAACATGGTCGTTTTCTTTGTGTTGTTGACTCCTAGATATTGACACCAGACGAAAAGGCAAGCCCACTCCTGCATCCAGTTCCTCTGCTGTATCAACATTAACATTTACAATGACGTGAAGTAGATTAAGATATCAAATTTTGTTGTATATATTAACTTTACATAATTATACTACTATGATAGTTTTACACTACACGTCTAAATATGGATATTCTGGCTGAGGATTGGAGAAGATTTTGAATCGCGTGAAAAATTTCTTAATTGAACGTCTGAGATCGCATCTCTTAGGTTAGGAAAACAATATGAAGTTTTTTTTATCAGATGATACATCTTGATATCCATTTCAACATCAGTCTTCCAATGACTAGGGAAAATTGTATACAAATTCGGATTCTAAGTTGGTACATTCAACTCTTGGTTGTTCTGGTTTCGAATTTCGATGAGTTGAGAGAGACACTGAATTTATTTTAGACAATTAAAAACAATATATAACATAAACAACAACATAATGTACATTCAAGATTAAGTCTAAAAAGAGCTATCGACCAAAATCCTTCCGCCCCATCTCAGTAATTAAAATTTTATCAGCCTTGTATAAATAGGGGTGACATTTCTTCAGCCATATTGCTCTTAGATTTGTTTGCTAAAATTAGAAGTCGCTCCGTCAAAGGCTTTATTTCGATTTTTTCATACAGCATTTTATTTGCGATGTTGTGCAATGAATTGTTCGGGTGTCTCATTTTCGTTACTGCTCGGAGACTTGTTCTTTCGCCAACTTCCAAACTCCTTAGTGTGCATCGCTTGCTATCACAGGTCAATAGGCTTGCATACTCTAAAATTGGTCTACAAATAGTCTTATAAATATGCGCAGCGCATTTGATGTTAATGCCTTCTTTCTTGTAGGTTAAACTTCTAAAAAGCTTTGCTCTGGTGATTGCTTTCATTTTAGCCTTTTTTGTGTGTATATGCGACTTCACTTTGTTGTCAAAGATTATACCCAGGTATTTGATGTTCGCTGAAGGACTGATTTGCGTCTGTCTGATGTATACTGTTGGAAAATTATCTGTTATCCTATGGAATGGTATTAGAAATTGTGTTTTTGAAGCGTTTATGTTAATTCTCCAGGAAGAGCATCATTTAGTTATTTTGTTAGTTACTTCTTGTAATGTTACTATGGCTGTTTCAAGTTTCTTCCCATGCGCTATTAGTGCAGTGTCGTCGGCATATTGCAACATATATAAATTGGTAGACAGCGCGGAAATTTCCATCATGTCATATGCAAAAGCATTGTATAGTATTGGTGAGAGCGGCGAACCCTGTGGTACGCCTTGTAGAATTTGGAATTCATTTGGATTGTTTTAAAAAATTTGACAGTAATTTGAGTAACTCAGGTGGAACGTTTAATTTGTGTAATTTGTAAATCAGACCATTATGCCACACTGAGTCAAACGCTTTTTGTATGTCTAGAAAAAGAGCTGCTGATTTTATTTGCTGCAAGCGACAAGTGTGTAGATTTGAAGTAAGAATAGCTAGTGGATGTATAGTCGATTTCCCTATTCTAAATCCAAACTGATTATGTGGCATCTTATCTTCAACATACATTAGCAGTCGTTTTTTATAGTAGACGCCACGAGAGCTGGCAGTAAATCATCGTTTTCCGCTCTTACAAATGCCATACGTAGTTCACAAACCGCTAGAGAGTAATGTGTGTTAGAAAGAGATAGTATTAGTTTAATATGTCTGCTGTACAATTCAAATAGCCACGTCGAAAAAGTACGTCTCTTCTAAGGGATGTGCCTTTACAATTATAACCTCAAATCGAAATGTCTTGTGAGCGTTGTCATGAATCTGTTAGTGTTTTCACAAGCCGAAAATGTTTTCTTTGAAAGGAAAATCATTAAATAATATCTTTGACAATGTTTGACATATAACCTCCATTACTAACATAACCTACATTTAAATGTATGTAGTGAAATAATCTAAGTCGTACGTCCATATCTTGATTCATACCATTTTTAAGCGATCTGTCACTGCCAGCTCTCGTGGTTTCTACTATAATAAGATTTTCAAACATTTTCCCGATGACAGGAAGCAACGTTATAGGACGATAACCAGAAGGCGTTTGTAGGTTCCAGTCTTTTTTTTGGGATGCATACTACTCTCCCAGTTTTCCTTTCATTAGGAAAGTATTGATTTTGGACACAAAAGTTGAATATGTTTTTTACATGTGCATGAATGTTATGATGTAATTGTCTAAAAATTGTTCGTGTCAGCTTACCATAGAAGACCGAAATATTTTTTCCCTTGCTTAACAATTCCCAGTATTCATCTTCGTCGACATTGAATCTGTTACTAGAAATTTGTGCAGTGTTATGAAACGCTATAAACTAGTCTTCAATCTGATCATGATGGTCGTAATCGAATAAGTGATTTTCCGATTTTTTAAAACATTCTTCGAGATATTTAGCACGTACTTGTGCCTTTTCGAAATCAGTGTTACAGCTGGAGCCATCAGATGGATCTATAAGATAAACGGGCTGGATATTTTTTTATATTTTGATAGTTTTTTGACTTAATTCCAGAAAGATTTTTCCTTACTTTATTTGATATTATTACTTATTACACGCTTCAATAAATCTGGAAGATCTGAATTGCCATATTAACTTATGAATACTTTTACTAAGCTCATTAATTCTCTTCTTGGTGTTATCATCTTCATTTCTTCTGAACCCTCGGTACATGCATTTTTTACGTTCAATTAACGTTAGGATATAAGGAGGGAGTGGGAAAGAGTAATAGGACTTTTTCCTTTTTGGGGAGTGATTTCGTTAGGTGTTTGATAAACGATGAAATGTTCTCTGGGTTAATAGCAGGATTGTTATGGATGTAATTTGTCATGTCATTGTTTACCTTTTCGATATTGCATAAATTAATATTAATGTGTAGTGGAATGTCTACTATTGGGGAGTATGGTGGGATGTTTAGTTGAAAATCTATGCTGAAGTGGTCTGAACCAAGATCTGTTATTAATTCTAGAGCATGGATGAGAGGATATATGCTTGCTGAGCCTATTTACTAAATCAGACGTGATGTTGGTATTGGCCTGCATGATAAATGTAGGTGGTGTAGCTATTTTCTTGTATCCAGTCTGATTGAGGAAGTTTGTTAGATGTTTGTTTTTCGACTTATTTATATTAAAATCTCCGATTATTATGGCGTTATCGTATAGTGAAGCTTTTATAAATATGGTATCATCTATTCCATTATGTGGGTGAATATATACCAGGAAAATGTGTAGTTTTTCTGTCCCAAATGGTAATGAAAAGTGTGTGCATTCGTTTAATCTGTTATTTATTCTTGGGCTATTTTCATGTTTGACTGCTAGAGATGGGTGAAGTAGCGCTACAGAGCCTCCTCTGATATTAACATTGCCGATTTCAGATATTTTTTCCAATACAGACCAGTTTTGAAATTTGATATGTTCCTTGAATTTTGTTTCTACACATAAACCGCACTGTATAGGATGAGTATTTAAATAGTTACCTATTAATAGCTTTCCGATTTTAGCTATTGATGTTGGAGTATAGGAATCTGATATTATCCATTGGAAGGTTGTAGTATTGTTGCTTGTTTTCCATTGATTGGTTCCGTGGGTGAAATTGCGTTAGGGTTTTCCAAATCAAGCATAATAATGTACAAGTAGCTTCCCGAGAATGAAAGAATTGTATCGACATTGTATGTTTCTATAAATCTTCGTCTTAATTGGTTGATCAGCTCTTGTCAATTGTAAGGAGTTACATTTCTCTGGCAATGTTAATGTGAATAATGTGGTGTTATGCGTGCCTTCACATTTGCTGCATTTTATTGGTTGCTTACAATTGCCTGTAGTATGCAGAAAAGAGTTACATTTAGAGCATGCAACTGGCATTGGAGCAGGAGTCAAACTTTCAACGATTGGAAAGTGCTTGGTTTTATAGAACAATCCTTCTTTTAGTATTCTTTGATACGACGATTCACATCCGGTAATTATTCTCATTTTATAAGTTGAACTTTGAGTTATTTTGTATATAATTCTCTTGCAGTATCTATGCTTAATTTGTAATGAAATTAGCAATTCGCTTATTTCACTGTCTGTAATTTCGAGGTCAACAGTAGTAATTACTGCTGAATAGGATGCCGCTGGTAGTTTTCTTTCGATGTTACTTGAATTTGATACTTTAAAGCTTGAAATAATTTTTTGTTCTTGTAGTTTTAATAAAATTAATTTTAGTTAATTTTTAACGCATTCTGACTTTATGAGAAATCCAGTTTTTGGTTTTATTATTTCATCTCTGAGGTTAAAGTTGTTTATCGCCCAATACTCATATAACTTGATTCTCGATA
>NW_019280718.1:0-74064 GCF_000648695.1 Onthophagus taurus
TCAAAAACATCTTTGTCTTAACAATTTTTTTTACAAAATCTGTTTAATGCCAAAATAATAACTCTTGTATTTTCTCAAAGAAGAGGTTTTACGCTTTAATTTGACATTCCTACTCAATTTTAATCTTAAAATGCATATCTTGTCAAACTCCTTTCATAAAATATCATTCTAACAGAGACAATATTTTTAATATTTATTAAAAAAGAACATACAACCTTTAAATTACCATTTATCAATCTTCAAATATGAAATTTTTCGAATTTACCATTTTTTTTAGTTATTTCGGTTTAAACCTGTATTTGCATCGTTGTCTTTAAAATTATTTTAAGGAGATTAGTTTCAAATTAAAGCATGATAGATTCATGAGACTTTATGTAATTACCCAAGTGTGTCCAATTACACACACCTTCATTACATCTAATTCTTGTACTCTATAATTCGAACATTCGACACGAATATTATTATTAGTTTCGACACAATAAAGAATATTTGTAGCGCCTGTCAAGTTTTTCACCATTAGCTAATATTTTACTGGAATGATATTCGCTGAATTGCCGTCCATTAAAAATTTACAAATTTTCAATTCCTCTAGTCCTGGGTGTAAACATAGGGTGAATAGATTCTAGGCGGTTCAGTGTTGACGGTAGCAGATCCTCACTGTTACTAGGTGGCAGCCATGAGGATGTTGAAGGAATATTTTCAGTTGGGTTAGGGTGAAATAATGTGTCACCTTCACTCAATGATTGGTTTTTAGAGTTTTCTTGTCCACAACATTTTATACAGTGTCCGCTAAAAAGTCAGCAACACCCTGTTTTTTTTTAGTTTCATTGGTGCAATGCCTACCTGTTTATATAGATGATCTTTCTGGTCATTCGACCCAAAATATTTTTAACATGGTCGCCACTTCAAGTCTACCGGAAGTAGACCATAAAATCGTTATTTTAAATATTTCAAATTTTCAATATTGTCTTCCATTTTTGATATTAACCACTATACCATAAATCAAAATCTTTAAAGTTCCACGTATCAACTATCCCTACCAAAGTCAATCTAAAAGTTACCAGATAAAGCCAGTCTGGGAGGCGAGTCGTTGACTATTAAGGCACTCAGAGGATGTCCTCAAGGGGGAGTGCTTTCCTCTCTCTTATGGTGCCTGGTAGTTAATGACTTGATGAACACCTTAACAAAAACTGGATTCGTGATTCAGGGATATCCTGATGACCTGGTAATCACAATCCGAGGTAAATATGATACAATCATAACCCAACTAATACAGAAGCATTGGACTCAGTATTAGTCCAAACAAAATCGAAATAGTTCCTTTCACTTTACTTTTTCATTTAAGGCAGAATTATTATCTTCAAAACAGAAGTCAAATACTTAGGGCTAATACTAGACAATATATTAAACTGGAACTCCCACATAGTAAAGGTGAGGGAAAAAAACCATTATGACTAACGAGATCTGCCGCAGGCTCCTATGAAGGAACACCCAAGCACCCAAGTTAAATCACGAATGACACAAATCCAGCGGTTAGCACGTCTTAATAATACTGGTGTAATGAGATCTTGTCCGACGGCTGCTTTTGAAGCACACGGTCTCACACCACTTCATTTATACATACAAAAAAAGGCAGTTTTAAGTCAAGTTGATGCAGGGTAACCTCAGAGGACATCTTGAAATCGTCAAGGACCCATGTCTAAACCACTTGATTGAAATTAAAACGGACCTTATACCCACAGTATATAATTTCGACCAGCCATATAAGGTCATATTTAGAAGCAGACACGATTGGACGAACATAAAACAGGAGCCCTTGCCACCTGGTACACCGACGCTTGAAAGACAGTTGGATCTGGAGTAGATCTGGAGCATTGGTGGACCAAATAGCTACATTAAATTGCCCCTAATAGAAGCAGAAGTTCTTGATATAAAAACAGAAAAGGGACAGAAAGGTGCATCCATAAACATTTTCACAGACAGTCGGGCCGTCCTAAAGGCAATTCAGGCCTACACATGTGACTCTGCACTAATCAGGGAGTGTACCAGTAATCTGAGAGAACTCGCTCGGGATAATGATGTTAGTCTATGGTGGGTTCCAGGTCACAGAGGCATTGAGAGCAATGAAAAGGCGGACAAGCTGGCGAAAGAGGCAGCGAAAATGTCCTTTATTAGATTCCAACCCGGTTATGAACTACAAAAAAAGCTCAAAGATAGTCTTACGCTGGACAGAACTTCCAGGCCACAGACCAGCGAAGAGTACGACAATTCCGTCGCAAAACAAAACCAAAGGTCACTCTCAGGCTTCCTAACCGGCCATGCGCCCCTAAAATACCATCTCTTGCGCATTGTACAAGCTGAGGATCAAACTTGTCGACTTTATAATGACGAGTCAGACACTGCTGAACATATACTGTGTAAATGCGTTGCCAGAGGTCGTCTAAGACACAATATGTTCACAAATGTTCAACCCATGTATAGGAACAAGACCTTGGAGCAATACGAAGGTTCAAGGACCTACATTTCTCTAGACTTTTGGAGGGCATCAGTTACAATAGATCATAATAATAATGGTAATAAAAGTGAACCTATTTTTCTATCAAGAATTTAATTATGTAATAAAAAGCAGTACATTAGTTTTAAAACAACGATTTTGTGGTCTACTTTCTATAGACCGGAAGATGCGGCCATCTTGAAAATATTTCAGATCCAAAGATCGGGAACATCTCATATAAACAAAATTTCAAAAACGTCGGTGTAATAGATAACTGACTTTTGGCGCACACTATATTTATACTATAATAACCATCGTAGATTTTCTCTACCTGCTTTCTTTTGAGAGCTCCTTTCCATTTTGAACTACCCCATTCACATTTTCTACCAACATCACGATCACGCGAACTCATTTCATAAATCTTTTTTCGCACACAAAACTAATTCGTTGCGAACAGACCATTAAACTCTGCATCTGTTCACAGGGTGTAGTAGTCCTCTTAGATTCTAACGTCCTTGACATTTTTCCATAAACTGTTTATAATGATTACTTTATGAAATCATATATACGTACATTTTTTGTTTTAGATTTTATATACAGGTGATTTTTCACGACAAGAAGATAGACATTTAATGGCTGCTGAAATACCAAACGTTCATCCAGATGTTTTAATAACGGTAAGTTTTATTTTTTATTTCTTAATTATTTTTTATGATTTATTTATTTATGTCTTTTTGTAGGAATCAACTTATGGGACTCATATTCATGAAAAACGCGAAGAACGCGAAAGCAGATTTACTAATCTTGTCCATGATATAGTGAATAGAGGTGGAAGGTGTCTTATTCCAGTTTTTGCTCTTGGAAGAGCACAAGAATTGTTACTCATTTTAGGTATTTTAACGCTTAAATTAAAAAAATAAGGTGACTGAATTGATTTTAGATGAATATTGGAGTCAACATCCTGAATTGCACGACATCCCTATTTATTACGCATCGTCTTTAGCTAAAAAATGTATGGCTGTGTATCAAACTTACATAAATGCGATGAATGATCGAATTCGGCGGCAAATTGCCATCAACAATCCGTTCGTTTTCAAGCACATTTCAAATTTAAAAGTAAGAAAATTAAATTTTTTAAATTATTTATTCATATCTTTTTGCAATATCGAAAACGTCAATTTCTGGTTTGACTTTTTCGTACAAATGGGGGAACGCCCCTTCGGCAAAATACCGCTTCCGCACTTTTTCGTACAACTCTAAATCGAACATCGTCCCAAATTCTTCGCGCGTCATAAAAATATCTGCGTATAAAAATGAAAAGCCACCGACATCCCGCGTAAACGCTTCCATATCGCGCATAGCAGCAACTGGGTTGTATTTAACTTTATTTTTAACATGTCCTGGAACACCGTAGATTCCCAAATCATTATACATGGCATAATTCGTTCCTGGAATTAAGTATTTAGATGGTGGTCGTTTTATTTGTCCTGATTCCGGGCCGTGATCGTAAACCCTACATGGATAAACCAAAAGTGGATATGTGTTAAATAATTTCTCGGAGGTCGCGATTTGATTTTCTAATTCGTTTATTGGTAAAACGATGTCTTGGAAAACTTGATTTGTGAAGGTGAAAGTTCGAATTCCTGGAGTTGTTGTGAATTTTAAAAATGCTGGTTTTGGGGGTAATAACCAACCAAAAAATAATCTAAAAAAATTAATTTTAATTAGCAACTCAAAGAATATTAAAAGTATTTACCTAAATAATGGATTATTTCCGAAAGGAATCATCGATTCGACCACCCAAAATATCGCTCTGTTATGTCGTAATAAATATTCCCTTAACGGAATTAATTCGGTAAATTTCCCTTTTTTCAAAGCACTTTCTGTGTGTTTATAAAACCAAGGTTTGTACCACTTTGTAACATGATTAATGGGTAAATTAGAATCACCATTCGAAAATTCTCCAGTCATTACAACCGCCTCATTTCGATTATAAATCGTGGCTTCAACATAATCAGGAACTTTATCTTTACAATTAATAGCTCCGGATAGGTAGCGAATTTTATCACAATATTCTTTCTGTCCTTTTATTGGAATGTATGTTAATTTTACGTAAGGCTTAACTTTAATTATTTTTAAAGTCAATCCAACTAAAAATCCTAAACTGCCATGGGACCATGGTAATGCCTTATAAAGATCTGAATTAACAACTTTCGTTGCTGTCACCATTGAACCATCACCCAAAACAACTTCGTACGAAATTATCGTTTCTTGATACAAACCGACTTTGTGAGAATACGTTGTCATACCTGTCCCCATTGCTAACCCCCCCAAAGTGGCGTCAGAAATTTCTAAAGTCACCGCTAAAGTGTAACCCATCGGTATAAGATACTCGGTTATTTCTCCAACGGTCACCATTGGTTCAACTCGAATTGTTAAATTTTTTTTATCTAATTCTAAGATATTCACCAAATTAACTGACACTTTATGGCACTTTTGTTTTTGAAAAAACTTTGTTGATAAACTTAACCAGTTGGGACGATCATTACAGAGTAATTTAGTACTATTACTTTTCTTCCATGACTTTATTTGATTTTGAATCTTTATCACTTGTCGATCGTGATTTAGAGAACTCCCATAAAACTTTCTGTAGAGCCAATTTTTGGTGTGAAGGATTAGATTGAAGATGTAACTTGCTGGGAGGCAGAAAAAAAGAACCACCAAACCACGGTTATCTTCTAAAAGCCGTATTAAAGTCGATTTCCACGACATATTCGTTTTTGAAATAATTTCGTGGTGTAAGTGTTTTAAAGCATCACTTTTTGTGTATTTATCGCTTATTTTATCAAGGTCATTTTAATCTGGAGATAAAAATATCAATTTTTTTGTTAAATTTTAGATTTGTTTGACAAATTTTATCGGTTTTTAGCGGTATTATTTTAACTATCAACAATATCTGATTGTTTATGCTTTGATTATTAATAACTGGCGGCCATACTGTGTAGAGTGGGGATTTGGGGGACTACATTGATAAACAAGGATAGCGAATAATCATGTCAAAAAATGTTTGAAATTTAATTTTAACTTTTAATTGGATCGCGTTATACATCACTTGACTAAGCGACATATTATCGTTTTTAGAGATTTTCATAAAGGTGTAACTTATCTTAGAAAAAATGCAGAATACCGAAAGACCTAAAATACTATTTATTTTAAAGGATAAAGCTAAGCGCCAATCACGTTATACGATTTCAAGTCCGTTTTTGTCTAAGAACCGACTTAGATACGACACTTAGATACACCAAGAAATTCTACAATAGAAAAAATAGATGAACCTACAATTTCGGGCCAGTGCCGTTATCTAGATGTTAGTATAAAATTAAAAGTTTATGTCTTTTATTTTATATAGAATTTAAGTCTAACTAGTTTCGGCCCTTGGCCATCTTCAGAGATTCTACCAATAGATTAACATCTTATCTTATCCATTTTACAAACGACAGCGGTAGGTAGCGCTAGTTAGCATAAGATATCACTATGTTGCATATTTTTATTGCACTAACAATAAAACTAGAACCAATACTAGACCTAGAACTAGAAAGTTTCGGATTTAGTTCCATGTCTCTCAAGACGGCTAAACCCGAATGATTCTAGTTCTAAGTCTTGTGTTAGTTCTAGTGGCAGTGGTAGGTAGCGCATAAGATATGTTGGGTTATATATTTTTATTTAGCTTTTTAATGGTATGTTGCTGTGGCAGAACGTAACAACTGAGTAGTGGTTTTTATATTTACATTGTCATTCAGCCTACTTCGCTTTTTGTTTATTATAACTAAAACTCAAACTTAACACACCCCAGTAAACAAAAACGATGTTTTACAAAACAATAACTTAAATTCTAACAACTAGTTTATCTCTAAATCCCTCAAATTTAACTCTTTCTAATAGCTTAGTAAAAAAAGTCTGCTAAATTATCTTCACTATTACAATGGATCAATTTAATTCGTTTTGACTTGACTATATCATGTATAAAATGAAAACGAACGTCAATATGTTTACTTCGTCTGTTTAAGATTCCATTGTTGATCAAATCTATAGCACTTCTATTGTCTATCAACATTGTTGTTTGTATTTCTTACTAATCAACTCTTCCATAAAGCTCTTGATATGTAGTAACTCCTTGCAGCATTCGGCCGCCGCAATGTACTCCGCTTCTGCGGTTGATAACACAACAATTGGCTGTTATCTCGTTGTCCAACTGATCGGTCCTTCGTTTAACATACTTCGTTGCATAGTTAGCATCTGTTAAGGCTTGCAGTTTTAAATTTCTTATTCCAGTTTCAAGCGTATATTCGATTCCAATATCCTTGTTTGTATGTAGATATTTTAATATTCTTTTTACATTAGTTACGTCACATCTTTTTGTATTTTTAATATATCTAGTAGCAAAGTTTACAGCGAAACTTATGTCTGGTCTGGTTTTGTTAGTTAAGTATAGTAAACTGCCTACTGCTTCTTGATATGGAAAGTCTTTGTTTATCTCTTGATTATCACTACGTTTTACATTAGTTAGATTTAATGGTATTTTAGTTTTTTTACTGTTGTCAATTTTAAATTTTTGAAGCACTTGGTTTATATTGTCCTTTAATAAAGTTTTAACGAGTCTTCATTTTATTTTATGTTTTGTCCAAGAAATGTTGTTGGTTCCCACACTTTTACTTTAAAATAGTTTTCAGTTTGTTTAATAAATTGTCGTGTTTGTTTTATCTTTCGATATAATAAGTCCATCGTCTACGTATATGTATAGTTAAAAAAATTGTGGTATCCTCATTTTTAAATACACACTGTTCCGTTTTCAGTTATTTCAACCCGATACTTTCTATAGCATCTGTAAATGTCTTGTTCCATCTTTCGGGTACTTGCCTTAATCCATACAGCGCCTTTTTCAATTTACAGACTTGTCCTTCTAAATTGTTATATCCCTGTGGTATCTTCATGTAGACATCTTCTTTCAATTTACCATACAAAAAAGCTGTTTTAATATCAAATTGTGTTATTTTATATGCTTCTGCAGCTGCTGTTGCTAATATTGCTCTAATACAGCTCATACTTGCTACTGGACTGAATAACTCTTCTATGTGTTCTTGTGGTTGTTCAAAACCTCTTACCACTAATCTGGCTTTATAAGTTCCGTCGTCCTTGATCTTGAATACCCATTTATTACTCAATATCTTTTGTCCCTTAATTTGTTCGATTTTTACTAATTCCCATCCTTGATTCAACTTCAATGACTTCTTTTCTTCTTCTATTGCATCTAGCAATTTTTTCTTGTCTTCGTCATTTATTGCTTCATCAAATGTCAAATACACGTAGTCCTTGAACTTTACAGGTGGTTTTCTTGTTCTTTGTCCCCTTCTATTATGATTTTCTTCGTCTTCCTTGTCTCTATCTTCTTTATCTTGCTCTTCTTGAGTTGTTTTGTTTTTTTCTTTTATTTCTTCATCAATTTCGTTCCTCATTTGATTAACTTCTTGATCTAATCTTAATTCAACTTTAAGTATTCTAGTACTTTTGCATATGCTTCACATCCAAATATTTGTAATCCAAATAAATCAGGTTTCTTATTGTTTGTACTACATTGTCTTCAGCCTACTTCGCTTTTTGTTTAATATAACTAAAACTCAAACTTAACAAGATATTACTATGTTGTATATTTTTATTAAACTAAAACTAGAACGAGAACTAGAAACATTCGGGTTTAGTAGTGAAAAAACTTTCAGTTGTCAATCTCAACTTTAATTTTATTATTATATTCGTAATCTTCATAAAATAACCTTTAAAGTGAGTCCAAACTTGACGCATTTATCTCAAAAAGCCAAAAAGTTCGAACTTTCAACTCTTAATTTTGACATATTTGTCAACTTCTTAAAAAATCCTTTAAAATGAGTCCAAACTCGACATATTTAACTTTAATATTAATGGAAATACAATCACGTCCGGTTTGAAACGTCAACGTCAATTTTGACATATTTGTCATCTTCATTAAAAAACCTTTAAAATGAGTCCAAAGATAACGCACTTATCTCAAATAACAAAAAAGTTTGAATAAAAAACATTAAACCCGAAGTTAGCAACAATGAAGATAGCAATTTAATTTTTAAATATTAATACCAACCTTAATTCTTTTTTTGTGTTGTTATATTTTTGTTTTTGTGACAAATATTAAGACATTTTATAAAAATTAAGAATATGTCAAACTGACATTGACATGTCCAACCGGAAGTTCTTATATCTCGAGTAATATTGGAATTAAACGTATCTTGTTTGGACTCATTTTAAAGGATTTTTCACAACAATGCCAAAATTGACGTTGACATTCTTAACCGGAAGTTGACCATAACTTCATTAATATTGAAGATAAATATGTCGTGTTTGTACTCATTTTAAAGGATTTTTAATGAAGATTACAAATATGTCAAAATTGAAGTTGACATTTTAAACCTGAAGTTAGTTATCATATAATAGAAGTTTTATAACTGAAGTTAATCTAGTGTTAGTCACTTTTCCGCACTTTCTTTTTATTTTTAACGTGTTTTTTGGGTCATTTCACATTGATTAAAAAAAATCATCGATTTTTGAGACGTTCTTAAATTTTAACCTGTAAACTTGTAACACTTCGTTCTTAATTTCATTTTACAACTTTTTAAACTTTAATTTTGTAAACTAGTAACTAATAATCTGACTTCGACTTTGATATGTGATCTTTTTTAACAAAACAAAAAAAAATATTAAGAAACTTGTTTGTAAAATGGATAAAATAAGAGATTTTTAGTGATTAAATTTATGCCACGACTTACAGAAACCCTGTATGCCCTCTGTGCTTGTGATAGCTATCATCAGTGTTCTGTGATAAAAATCGACAGGCACCAAACAATTTTCAATAGTTTGAACCTATCTAAGTGTGTCTATTCTAAGAGGTATTATATTTTTAGAGAGATGAAAACGAAAATCCCGTTTTTCTCAACATTATTCATTTGTCGCTTAGTCAAGTGATGTATAACGCGGTCCAATTGTTTTTATAAATTTTATATTTTTTAGGGTATTGATCATTTTGAAGATATAGGTCCGTGTGTAATAATGGCATCACCTGGTATGATGCAAAGTGGATTATCAAGAGAATTATTTGAATCTTGGTGTACAGATTCCAAAAACGGAGTGATTATAGCAGGTTAATCTTCTGTTACAATCCCAATTACATTTCTAATTCAAATTCTATTTTAGGTTATTGTGTTGAAGGAACTTTAGCAAAAACAATTCTTTCTGAGCCAGAAGAAATTACAACTATGCTTGGCCAAAAACTTCCATTGAAAATGTCTGTGGATTACATATCATTTTCGGCACATACCGATTATCAACAAACCAGTGAATTTATTCGAATATTAAAACCTCCTCATGTGGTATATTATTTATATAAATATAAGACTTCAAAATTTTTTTTTATTGAAATTTTTTTTAATTAGGTTTTAGTTCATGGAGAACAAAATGAAATGAGTCGACTTAAAGCCGCTTTACAACGTGAATACGAAGACGATCCAAACACAGTGATCCATCTTCATAATCCAAGGAATACTCACGCGGTTGAATTGTATTTCCGCGGTGAAAAAACTGCTAAGGTTATGGGTACTTTGGCTGTGGAGAGTCCTAAGCCTGGAAAAACATTATCTGGAATATTAGTAAAAAGGAATTTTAATTACCACATTTTAGCAGCAAATGATTTATCAAGTTGATTATTCAAAAATCAAATGACTTATTTCTCTTAATACATTTTCTTTTAGAGTATACCGATATGAGTATGACACAAGTAATGCAAAGACAAAGTTTACATTATTCCGGGTCAATTGTTGTTTTGCGCCACTTTATCACTCAAGTAGCTGGACTGGTGGAGACATTGGAAGGTGATAAAAAAATGAGAGCATTTAACGCTGTTGATATATCATATGACAATAAAATTATAAGTTTGGAGGTAATTTGAAGGAATTATATGTTGAGTGTATTTTGAACAATTTATTTTATAGTGGGTTGCAAATCCAACTAATGATATGTACGCCGACGCTTTAGTTGCCGCTATTTTACAAGCGGATCTTCTTGATGCTCCAATAAAATCATCGTCAATAAGCGCTAAAGTCGATAGGATGCATTTTAAGGTAAACTTTTTAATTTTATAAACAATATATTTGATTTATTTTGTATTTAGGAATGTTTGATTGAAATGTTACAAGATATGTTTGGAGAAGATTCTGTACCGAAAATGTTTAAGGGTGAGAAATTGTATGTGACTGTTAAGGAAAATAGAGCTGATATTGATCTTGCAAATTTGGTAGGTATCACCTAAAACTAATCTTTCAACGCTACATTTCTTCCTTTGATTATTTTATTCTCTTCTTAAATTGTATGAGTAATTCTTATAATTGTAAATCTTGGGCATAACGCGTTTTGATTCCTGTTAAAACTTTAAATGAGGATCTGTTAAGTATGAAGATTAATACTTAAACTATTTTTTTTTATTATTCCATTGATAATAAAGTTACGCATGATTTTATGGTTCTCTATAATGAACCTTTGAACTTGTCCTTCTTTGTACATTGGTAGTGATCAGAATATGATCATTTTCTTGATCTCATCATTCGCTATAAATTCACTACCCCTTCTCATTTCACTTGGGTTAGTTTTGTATTAGTTTAAGTACATGGAGCCACATCATGATGGGGTACAATAAGCATTTTGAAGATTTTGATAATTACACAGATACAGGGTGTCACACAAAAAATGCCCCAAGCTATAACTCTGTCATTTACATTTCGATTTTCATGAGCAAGGTATCAAATGAAATGGTTTGATAGTGTGCCATGGAAAAAAATAATGCGCAAAAGTGATAACAGTCATTAAATGATATTTCAATGCCTGGAGCAGTTATAAATGATTATTTTTTCCCATGACACACTACAGTATAACACAACTGACTTTAAGAGAATGTTCAGTAACTATTTTAATGTTTTTCTCTACTACAATTACAATTAATGTTGATGTATTATACATTAATGGATTCAGAAAACGAATCTCTATCCAATAGCGTGAAGAAAAACACATCGAGCAATTTGAAAATGAAAAGTTGATAATCGCTTGAAATTGAAGATGGCGTTGGCAAAAGTTTATTTGTAGCATGAAGCATAGTATTCATCAAACCTTTTCATTTGATATTTCGCTCATGAAAATCGGAATGTAATTTTAACAAAAATTTTAACACATTTTTCTAAATATTTTCAATACCATTTGTGGTAGAGCGTCGAAAGTTGGTACAGGGCAAACAAATATCAAGCAAAATCATTGAACCAATTTGGATCGGGCGGCGGCAACCATGTTATACAGAGTGTCCTTAAAATTTGTTTGCTCGTAACCCTACATTTATTTTTATACTTTTTAATAGAAAATTTACTTTAGAAACTTTTATCACTCTTTGAAAATTTTGATAACATATAACATAAAATATTAAGCTTCGGTTTCAATCGTAACAAACAAAAAAAGGAAACATATTCCGCAAGATCTGAGTTGGCGATGACAATTGAAAAACAAACTGAGCTAATAATTTTTATTTGCATAAATTTCTAAGTGCAGATTTAGTTAAATCCAGTGTTAATTTATTTTAGTTGAATAAAAGAATGTAATTTCCAAAACAATAAATTTAATTTTCACGGTAACAACAAACAAGAACATAACAAAAATTCTAACATAACTTCAAAATTGGTTCAATGATTTTGCTTGAGTTTTGTTTACCCTGTACCAAATTTCAACGCTCTACCATAAATAGTATTGAAAATATTTAGAAAAATGTGTTAAAATTTCTGAACTTTGATGGCCCATATCTTGGCCATTTGAAGACTTTTATAATAATTTTTTTTCACGAATCGTCATCATTTTTGCACTAGTATATGAGGTTAATTTTATGCCCCGAGTCAACGGAACACCCTGAATACAGCTATCTTTTTTCTGCTAAAATTACATTTAAAATGGATGTATTGTACATCAATGGATTCAGAAAACCAATCTCTATCCAATGACGTGAAGAAAAATATACGCAGCAATTTAAAAAACAAAAGTTAATAATCGCTTGAACTTGAAGATGGCGTTGGAAAAAAATTATTTGTAGTATGAATCATAGTATTTATGAAACCATTTCATTTGATACCTGGGTCGTGAAAATCGGAATGTAAATAACAGAGTTACAAGTTGGGGCGTTTTTTGTGTAATTTAATAATATAATAATTTTTGTGGAATTTCAAGCAAATTTAACCAATTTATTTTTTAATGCTGTGCCATGTAAAAAGGGCGATAGAGCGTGATTATAATAAATGAGGTTATGTTCTTTTTAGTGGAACTGTCAATCTAAAAAACGAGTAAAACTTAGCAAGTCTAAAAGCAACAGTTGAATAAGAAATCGTTTACCTTCTGCCGAGGTCGCTTGCGGGCGTGGCAGTGGTTATGTAACTATATCAACCTAAAGCTCGTGTATATTATTCTATCTAGCGCCTCGCCGGCAAGCGACCTTGGCGATATTAGATAGTATTGTAAGTTTGATGTCTTAAAAAGTGAACCAAGTGTAGAGCAGTGGAATGAGAAATCGTTTATCTTCACTCTGCCGAGGTCGCTTGCGGGCGAGGCAGTGGTTATGTAACTATATCAACCTAAAGCTCGTGTATATTATTCTATCTAGCGCCTCGCCCGCAAGCGACCTCGGCGATATTAGATGGTATTGTGCATTTGATGTCTTGAAAAGTGAACCAGGTATGCAACAGGTGAATGAGAAATCGTTTATCTTCATTCTGCCAAGATCGCTTGCGGGCGAGGCAGTGGTTATATAACTATATCAACCTAAAGCTCGTGTATACTATTCTATCTAGCGCCTCGCCCGGAAGCGACTTCGGAGATATTAGATGGTATTGTGCATTTGATTTCTTGAAAAGTGAACCAAGTGTAGAGCAGTGGAATGAGAAATTGTTTATCTTCACTCGGCCGAGGTCGTTTGCGAGCGAGGCAGTGGTTATGTACGTAACTACACTGTGTTAATTAATTACAGTACCCGACGTCATCATTGCAAGTATGCAACCAATATCACGGTATTCGTATTGCAATACGCGATTTGCGATATTGGTTGCATACTTGCAATGATGACGTCGGGTACGATAATTAAGACACTGTATATCAACCTAAAGCTCGTGGATACTATTCTATCTAGCACTTCGCCCGGAAGCGACTTCGGCGATATTAGATAGTATTGTGCATTTGATGTCTTGAAAAGTGAACCAAGTGTACAGTAGGTGAATGAGAAATCATTTATCTTCAGTCTGCCGAGGTCGCTTGCGGCCGAGGCAGTGGTTATGTAACTATATCAACCTAAAGCAAGGTCTATAGAACATAAGGTTACCCAATACCGGTTCTCCTCCTCTGAGAATCAAGGTGGGTCAGTGACGTAGCTGGTTCTATGAACAACACAACACGATGCGAGGTTTAAATATTTTATATAGACTGTACCACAGTATAGGCACGTATAGGCTATCTTTTACTCTGACTGTATCGAACCAGTGACGTCAATCTGCGGGGTAATAATCGATACTACAGAGGCATAGGGAATTAGGTAACCTTATGTTCTATAAACCTTGAACCTAAAGCTCGTATATACTATTCTATCTAACGCCTCGCCCGCAAGCGACGTCGGCGATATTAGATGGTATTGTGCATTTGATGTCTTGAAAAGTGAACCAAGTGTACAGTAGGTGAATGAGAAATCATTTAATTTCACTCTGCCGAGGTCGCTTGCGGCCGAGGCAGTAGTTATGTAACTATATCAATCTAAAGCTCGTGTATACTATTGTATCTAGAGCCTCGCCCGCAAGCGACCTCGGCAATATTAGATGGTATTGTGCATTTGATGTCTTGAAAAGTGAACCAAGTGTACAGCGTGGGCAAATTTGGATGTTATTATAGGCTATCTTGTTTTGTTTTCAAATTATAGCAAGAAAGTCACATTTTCGTGATTTCAAAAGATACTCATATGTCGTTTATTTTTGAAAGTAGAGAAATGGGGTTGATACGTTCTTAAAACACTTTTTAAAGTAGAATGTACTTCCGTTGAAACATTTTAAACATACTTGATGATTGTAGAGATACAGCACAAAGTTGTACTTTTTTAAATACAAACTATAGTAGATTATGGTGTTACTGAAAAGAGCATATTTTTAGCTTCCCAATGATGTATCGCATGTATGGTGTATTTGCAAAAAATAAAACGTTCAAAATTTTGATTATAGTAGAACAGTAAATACTACCTAGTGGCTATATGGTTTTGCACGAATATGACAGAATAAAGTTGGTTTTGTACCAACGAATAAAAACTTTGAATAGTTATTTTAAATAGCATCTTATTTATCATTTTTTAGCAAGTAAAGTTTGTTTATTAAAAATACAAGAAATGTATTAATTAATGAATAATTAAATATGAACAACAACTTCAGGAACTAAACAGTCACAGACTGCCAGCTTCTTCTACTAAACTTACTGGTTGTACGGTTAGAAGACGGTTATTTTCCCAGTTTTCCCCAAACATAAGATGTAGAAGTTTTTTGATATCAGCAATCTTTTCTTTTAAAATTGGGTGAGATATAGGAAAATTAAGGATCATAAACTGGGAGCGGACTTTCAGAAGAAGACATGAAGACTTATGTATCATCTTCAAAGCGGACTCCAATATATTCTATATTTAATTTTATCGTTTTATTTAAAGATAATGCGGAACTTCTTAAATGACAAGTAAACTCACGTTGCTATAGTAACTAAGTAGGATTTAGCGTTTTCCTCGCCTACTATAATTAAAAATTTGAATTTTAATCTTTAATATTTTAGAATTGAAAAATAACGCTTATTTTCTGCAGATACATCATGCGTGCGATACATAATTGGAAAGCTAAAAAAACATCATAATCAACTATGGTTTCTATTGCAAAAAATACAACTTTGTTATATCTCAAAAATTATGTGCTATGTTTAAAATTTTTCAACGACTGTATATTCTACTCAAAAAAGTGCCTGTAGAATGTATTAACCCCATTTCTCTAATTTCAAAAATAAACGAAATATGAGCATTTTTTGAAATCGCTAAAATTTGACTTTTCGGATATAACTTAAAAACAAAAGAAGATAGAGATTTGGTCTTTGCGGGATTGGATTAGTCTCGGAAAAAGAGACTGGAACATGTCACCTACTTTTTTCGTATCTCTTACAGTTTCTGAGATAGCCTATAATAACACCCAAATTTGCCCACCCTGTATACAATACTTGAATAAAAAATCGGTACTTCGCCGAGGTTGCTTGTGGGCGAGAGGCTGTATATATAGTCACATTAACGTAAAGCTGGTATAAGTTGTTAATTCTAGCGCCTCGCCCGCAAGCGACCGAGGCGGTATTGGATGATATCGTTCATTTAATGTCTTGGAAAGTGAACCAAACGTACAACTCTTGAATGTGAAATCGTTTATTCTCACTTCGCCAAGGTCACTAGCGGGCGAGGCGCTAGAACTTATAGTTTATACTTGCTTTACGTTGATGTAACTACACATACAACACCTCACCCACAAGCGACCTCGACGATATTAGCTGATATCGTTCATTTGATGTCTTGAAAAGCAAATTTTTAAACACTTTAATTTATTTTCACTTCGCCGAGGTCGCTTGCGGGCGAGGCACTGGATATGTAATCACATTGATGTAAAGCTGTTATAAACTGTCGTTTCTAGTGCCTCGACCGCAAACCTCGGTGATATTGGGATGATATCGTTCATGTGATGTATTTTAAAGTACAACACGTGAATGTAAAGTCGTTTATCCTCACTTCGTCGAGGTCGCTTACGGGCGAGGCGGTAGAACCGGTAATTGTCATTTTTTTGAACTAAAACAACTAAAATTGTTTCAAGTTGTTCTCTCTTCAATTGATTTGAATAAATGTTTAAACGTCTCACAGAAGCGAATTAGTTAAAAATCTTGGTCAAAAAGATATTTTTGTCAATTTTTTTACTTCAAAATTGGTGGAAATTAAAAAATATCTATACAATTAACAAGGATGAAGTATTTTATGATATACTGCGATTTTACTTAATTGTATCTACCTATATTTNCGAATTGTTACTTTCTGTATATTATACAATTCTACTTATCACCAGCAATAGGTTCTATGATAAATTTTCGAAATATATAAAAGAAGTGTAAAGGAAAAAATCAATTAAAAACCACACTTTTTACCGACGTTTTATCTAGGTGAAAACTGTTTACTAAACAATCAATTGACAACTAAAATATTTTGGTGGCGATTGTTACAATAATTATAAAGAAGGTGTTTCAAGGCGCCTTGGGATTTACTTAATCAAATAGCAATAATTGCATTTTCAATCTTATTCCTTAAATTTTTGCAATTTTGGCCAAGATTTTTAAAAAATTCGCCTGTGTGCGTCCGTTTAATAAATTGATTTCAAAATAATAACATGATATCAAGTTTTTTTTTGATATGACTTTGTATGATATAACAAAATTCCCTGTTTAAGAAAACTGTTTTATCGACTACAGAACATCTTTTAAATCTTAAACCGGTTTAAACCGATTAGTTATAGGTTAATGTTTACGTTTTACGTGAAGCACATGTTAAAAACGTTGTATATAAAGTGTAGAATATTAAAATTATTTTTTTTATCAGGTATGCTATTATCATAACATTACTCTTATACTTATAGATATTATTTAAGGAAACATTAATTATTTATTGGATTAATTTTTAAAATTATTTTATTTATGTTTTTTTTTTTTACAGGAAGTGTCTTGTCCAACAGACGAAACATTTCAACAAATTGTACAAACAGCAGTCACTAAACTGTATCAATCTTTAGCGCCACCTCAAGTTGAAACAAACATCTAATAATTTATACCTTCAAAACATAAACAGTATAACATTTTATTTTGTAATGGCAAATTTTAATCGAAACAATTCAATTGATTTGGCAATAACAACACAGAATTATCCAAATTCCAAAATAACCATGCAACAATTCCAACTGATTGAAGATTACATTCTTAGTGAAATAGATTCAGTTGGTTTTCACAATAACATTTCCCCAAAATTTGATGATGCAACATTAATAAACGGGATTGTACACGTTTACTGCGTTGATATGGAAACAGCGAATTGGCTTTGCCCAAAAATACAAGATAAATCAATTTGGTCAGATGAAAAGTTGCAAATTTGCGTTGCAACCGATTTACCTGAATATGTAAAAATTAATTTTCATATTCCTGGTTATAATGGAGACCATAACGAAATCTTAAAACAAATTGAAAGCGAAAATGTTGGTTTATCAATCAAGTTATGGAATGTTATAAACATAAAAAATACAATGAATGGACAAGATTTGTTAATTTGGATCGATTCTATATCATTTGATTATTTAAAACGAAACAACTACTTATTTTCTGGGAAATCCCAGAAAGTTGTTTATAAAATTGCAAAATATGATGATGAAGCTGTTTATTTTAAAAAAGAATTGTTAAATCTTTCATCAGGACGTTTTGGGATTAATCCTAATATTTTTCTATAGTTTATAATTCGTAAAATAGTAATAAAAGCAAAATTAATCTATATTTCTTTATTGATTAAAAAAGTAATAATTTTAAGCTAATTAATCTTACAAATCCATTAAAAAAATTAATAAAAACCATTACAACGATTCAATCATAACGGCAATTCCTTGTCCCCCTCCAATACAAGCAGCACCAATTCCATATTTTCCTTTCCTTCTCCTCAATTCATAAACCAAATGAGCTGTAATTCTTGAACCAGAGGCAGCCAAAGGATGTCCTAAAGCAATAGCTCCACCATCAACATTAAACTTATCCATATCTAATTTTAATTCCTTAGCGCATGACAAAGCTTGAGCTGCAAAAGCTTCGTTTATTTCAATCAAATCAATTTCGCTTAAAGATTTCCCGCTCGCTTTTAAAACGTTTTGAATTGCGGGAACTGGACCGATTCCCATAATAGTTGGATCAACACCGACGTATGAGTAAGCTATTACTTTTGCAAGAGGGGTTAAGTTGTTTTGTTTAATAGCTTCGTTACTTGCAAGAACAATAGCTCCGGCTCCGTCACAAATACCCTATAAAAAAGCAACAAAAGAGTTTGAGTAATAACATTTTTATTGGTTTTATTACCGAAGCAGATCCAGCTGTGACTAAACCATTTTCTTTAAACAAACTGGGTAATTTTTGTAATCCTTCTGCGGTGGTTTTTGGTTTAGGATGTTCGTCAACTTCGATTTGGACTGTTTTTCCTCGCATGTTAATGGAAACCGGAGCGAGTTCTTCTTTAAATCTCCCGGCTTCTTGAGCGGCCACCCAGTATTGTTGCGATCTTAACGAGAATTTATCCACTTCTTCTCTTGTTATTTTACATTGCGCTCCCAATTTTTCAGCCGTTAACGCCATGGGAAGTTTGCAATAAGTATCCGTTAATCCAAGCCATAAAGAATCTTCTAAAACCGGGGAAACACCCATCGTTGTACCAAATCTTATGTTACGAACGCTGTAGGGCGCTTGCGACATATTTTCAGCCCCACCAGTTAAAACTATTCTTGCAGCACCGGAATGAATTTCCTACAAAAAAAAATATAACAATCATTTTTGTTTAATGGGGGATAATTTTGTAATAACCTGACATCCATTTACAACCGATTGAAATCCAGATCCGCATAATCTATTTACAGTTAATGCGGGTTTTTCGATTGGTACACCCGCTTTAAGCATAGCATGTCTAGCTAAAAAGGTTCCATCTGAAGATGTGCTCTAAACAAATAATTTTTGTGAATGGTGACGAAAAAAGGGGGTTGTATTTATACGTACGGACATAACATTTCCTGAAATTACAGAATCGACCAAATCTGGTCGTACGTTTGCTTGGGTTAAAGCTGCTTTAAAAGCTACCGCTTGTAAATCGGTCGCTGAGGTTTTTACAAATTTCCCTCCGTATGTGCCAAAAGGTGTACGTTTGGCACCAACAATAAATACTCCTAAGGAAGATAATAATTAATTAAATTTAACATAAATCATTAAATCATGCTTTTATGATAATAATATCAGTTCGGTTTGTCTCGCTCAAAAGCGGATGTGCTTTCAATCGTGCGTAAAGTGTTAAGTGTGTTAAGAGTCTCCGTCAGAAGATGTAAAAAGAATCCATGAAATAACAAACATTACAAATGCCCCAGTGAAACAGGTGTCAAGGTTAGAGCAACACTTACTGCCACAAAAATCCGAGATGTGTTAAATGCGCTGGTGAACACTGGGCCAGCGAATGCACTAAAGCCAAAGAAATCCCGGTTAAATGTGTCAACTGTGGAGGAAATCATCCAGCGAACTACCGAGGATGCATTTTGATTAAGGAACTACAAGCCACCAGGAATAACAAGTGGAACTAATTAGAGTGGTGAAAGTACAGAGAAAACTGTAAGTACATTAGTCGATGAAAAAGCTGACAGTAAATTAGATCTAATACTAGAAAAAATACTTCCACAAGAAGATTATCAGGAAATTCTACTGCATCTTGAAAACAAATTTATACTTGGAGGAGACTTTAATGCAAAACATATGTCTTGGGTTTCTCGGTTCTACAAATACAAAAGGAAGAGAACTGAAACATGCAATAGAGGCCCTAAATTGTGAGGTGCTCTCCACTGGTAAACCAACTTACTGGCCAACAGATAGCAGTAAAATTCCGGACCTGCTTGATTTCTTTATTATGAAAAATATGTTGCTTAACTTAGTAAACATAGAAGAAGAGTTAGGGCTGGACTTAGATCACTCACCAATAATTATTACTCTAAATAACAAAGTATGTAACAAAGAACCCTTTTTATCACTAACTGGGATCTACTTCAACAAACATTAAATAATAAAATACATTATCTCATCTCAACACCTATTTTAACACCTAAATCTAACATATACAGTAAAATTCCCCTAATCACTAAGGGAGCGGAAGAAAACTTCGAGTTATGGAGAATTCGAGTTAGAGAAAAATTAGTAGAATATCAGCTCTAAAGAAAAACATTAGAAATGTACTTTTCTAATACGCATATTTAAAACAGAAACCTTAATACTATTGAAAGTAGAAAATTAATCAAGTTTTTTAAAGCTATCCGTAATTTTCTTTTGGCTTAAAGTAGACAATCGCTCTTTGTCGAAAAAATCTTCTATTAAATTATGAATATTATCTGGAATATTCTCTATTGACAATATAAAGGTTTCAAGCTTTCTAAGAGAGGAATAAGCTTCATCAAATGTAGGCGCAGTGATAACTATTTCGTTTTCAAGATTATCATCACCCTCATTTGATTCTGAAACAATACCGTGAGATAGGGTCGCTTGGACACGTTTTTCAAGATTAAAAGTGAAGAAATAAAGTTAGGGCAACAGAAACTTGTTCATCATACCAACCTAACCTTCAGGATTATATAGCTATCATAAAACATTGAAAATACCTTATACAAATAACAAAAAATATATAAAGAAGTGATGTCCGAATAGCCCCGTTGTTAGGGCTTCTTGGACACTAAACTTCGTTTTAGGGACAATCTCTTACTTTGCATGTCAGATGGTCAAGTTCCCCTGAAAATATAACTGAAGCATTAAGGAATGTATTTTTATTAATGTTAATTCTGATGGACAGGTTGTTTCTAACGATAAAAGAATCGATGAAATCTGGACCTGGACTGTTGTTGTTGAAGACCTTGACCTCCTTCCCTTGTCTATTTAGGTATTTTTTCACCAAATCTCCAATGTCGGCCTTTGTTAAGGGGAACCCCCAATTAGCAACAACAGCTAAAGTTTCAGAAATCAACAGCTCCTCAGACTTGCTTAAAACAGTCGAATGACCAACGGGTCTTGAATTCCTTCCAAGCATCTTCCGTACTTATGTTGTCCGAGGCACTTTGAACGTTTCTCCGGCCTTTTTCCTTGACATCCCCTTCCGAACTGCATCCATAGCCTTTTCCAAGTCTTCCACTTTGTAATTCGTGTAGGATTTGGACCTTAGAGTTTTTTGATACGTGCACACAAATTTTAATCAGTGACTTCCTTTGATAACAAGAAACAAAAACATTACCTAACCTCGCTTTTATGACACAGGACTGAACACGTATGCGTTTTGTCCATGTAGTCCTGGGGTGGCCAAGTAGCCTCATCTTACGATAAGAACATTAGATTTGTTTTGGTTCAAGAGTCTGTAGTTTCTGAGCCAGACTCTATGTGGTTTGATTCTGTAGTTAAAATTACTTACACAGCGAATTCGAATATTTTATTCTTTGGTAAATTCGACTTATAGAAGTAAAAGTTGAAGAAATTCCATAGTGGTTCAATTCGAGTTACAGAGAAATTCGAGTTA
This sequence comes from Onthophagus taurus, assembly GCF_000648695.1. Taxonomy (NCBI): domain Eukaryota; kingdom Metazoa; phylum Arthropoda; class Insecta; order Coleoptera; family Scarabaeidae; genus Onthophagus; species Onthophagus taurus. The sequence continues at coordinate 22,014 of NW_019280718.1, forward strand.
GGGAAATTTGACTTACAAGGGAAGTGTCACAACTGTGTCTCACCGATTTCGATGCAATTTGGTACAGTCATAGAATGGGCCAAAATAAGGTTCGCACATTTTTTTATACGTGCGGTAAAAGCCCCTGGGGCGAGTTATAGGGGTTGAAAGTTTGGAGAAAAAGTACGTTTTCACTTATATTTTGAAAACGAAAAGTGCTATCAAAATTTGGTAAATTGTAACTGATATTCATTTTAAAAGAGCTTTCTTTTGATGTGTCACACATATAGCAGAGGGTTAAAAAGGGCGAACTACCCCTATTTTTTTGGAATTATTTAAAAACCACCCTATCGANTCTTGGACACTAAACTTCGTTTTAGGGACAATCTCTTACTTTGCATGTCAGATGGTCAAGTTCCCCTGAAAATATAACTGAAGCATTAAGGAATGTATTTTTATTAATGTTAATTCTGATGGACAGGTTGTTTCTAACGATAAAAGAATCGATGAAATCTGGACCTGGACTGTTGTTGTTGAAGACCTTGACCTCCTTCCCTTGTCTATTTAGGTATTTTTTCACCACATCTCCAATGTAGCCTCATCTTACGATAAGAACATCAGATTTGTTTTGGTTCAAGAGTCTGTAGTTTCTGATCCAGAGTCTATGTGGTTTGATTCTGTAGTTAAAATTACTTACACAGCGGATTCGAATATTTTATTCTTTGGTAAATTCGACTTATAGAAGTAAAAGTTGAAGAAATTCCATAGTGGTTCAGTTCGAGTTACAGAGAAATTCGAGTTAGGGAAATTTGACTTAGAGAGATAAAAACACATTTGAAGCCTAGTCAAACGCTTGAGGTTACGAAAATTATTCGACTTAGAGGATAATTCGAGATATAGAAGTTCGAGTTAGGGGAATTTCACTGTATCCTAAATTCATTAGAAACAAAATTGCAGAAAAACGAAAAGCGAGAAAGAAATGACAAAGCAATAGAACTCCTAGTGATAAAACTAAATTAAATAAAACAACAGCCGAATTAAGAGCATTAACCGATTAATGCCACAAACAAAATAATATTCAAAAATACTTAAAAGATGTTACTGACGATGCCAGTACTGATTATTCTCTGTAGAAGCCAACAAGAAAGCTGAAAGTTCCATAAACACATACACCTCCAATTCAAAATAGTAATGGAAATTGGGCTAAGAGCAATCAAGAAAAAATTAATTTGTTTGCTGAACATCTGAAAGAAACTTTTACATCAGACAGTCCAACAACTATGTTAAATAATGTTCCTAGCATAACTCAAAGTAACTAGCAGAGTATTATGAAATAATACAAAAACTAAATATGAAGAAATCAGCAGGTTATGACCTAATTAATGGAGAAACATTGAAACATCTACCAAAACGGGCGATTACAAAACTATTACACGTAATTAATGCTGCTTTTAAACAGAAATACTTCCCAAGTATATGCAAAGTTGCTGAAATAATAATGATACCAAAACCTGGTAAACCCCCTACAGATGTTACATCATATAGACTAGTGGTGGAACGGATATCCAGCCTATCCGGCCATTTTTTTAAATCCGACCGGATACCGGATAGTTACCTTACTACTTAGTACTCCAAGCACAATAAATTCACAATTAACATTTTAATGAAATTAGATTACTAAGGTATCAGAGAGATACTCCCGCTGGCTGGATATTTTAACTTTACTTTTAAAACTGTTTAGTTCATTTATTTATTATAGATAGACTATTCGGAAGCCGATTATATAATTTAACAAAATTATATTATGGACTTCTTTCGTACAAAGACGTTCTGTGCACGGGCAGTGGCAGACTGTTACTATTTCGCGTATTGTAACAATTATTATGGTTATTAAAGTGTTGAATATTTTTCTTAACAAAAATTACGGCTTTCCATATATAGATACACGGAAAAGTCAGCAACTCTTGTTCCCTAAAAACAGCCCTGCATGATTCAGCGACTCCGAGCCCAAAAATCATTCTCAACACTCTCTTTTGTGACACAAAAGCACGTTGCCAATCGGTAACCAGACCCCATATTAAGATGTTATATGCAAGGTGAGAAAAACACAATGCATAATAGGCTTGTAATATCGATCCTTCAGCCAAACACGATTTTAGCCTTAATATTGCATAATAACCGGAATTCAATCTGGAGCATACCTGGTCTATATATGATCTAAAGGACAAGTTACAGGCAATGGATGTGTCGTCTGCATACATTGTCAAGTGGACTTCCGTGTCAATGTTCTTGGGTAGGTCATTAATAAATAATAAAAATATTAAGGGTCCAAGAATGGAGCCCTGGGGGACTCCCGGGTCAGTTGGAGTATATTCTGATGATGACTCTCATACTACGACCAGTCATAAAGAAATGACCCAGTCGAGTATCGGACCACGGATCCCTAATATGAACAGTTTGTAACCAACAAACTCCGGAGATAAGGAGTCGAAGGCACGAGTCAAATCGAAAAATAAGCCACGGGCGAAGTTACCTCTATCTAGTATTCCTAGATTATTATCCTAGATTATACCTGAAATAATCGATCGTGGCGGAGTACTTTGAAGCAGTACTCTTCCGTGTATCTTTACCGATTTCATTCTTAACACACTACCAAAACGCTATTTTCAAATCACTATTTTATTTGACAAATCATTTTTTTTTGTATTGTCTATGAGGGACTTGTACTTAGATTTCAATTTCGTGTAATTTGGTTTAAGTTCAGGGAAATCATTGGTCATGAGCCAATAAGTATTTTTCAAGTGGCTACCTGCATCTCTGATTTCCTGGGTGTCCCATTTTGAGAGGCCACAACCAGCAGGAGGACGCCTCTGTTTTAACGGACAACACATATCGTAAAAATACATGAACATTTCTAAAAACTCACGATACAGATCGTTAACATCGGGGTCACTGGATGACAATACTAAGTTCCAGTCTATCACATTAATCTTAGACCTAAGTAAAATTAGTATCTCTTTTAGGTGTTGGGCACTGCAGATAATGATCAAGTATTTATATCAGGTTTGTCATTAGCAACCTCATTGTAACAATCACAATACGATATATAAAATCTCTTGCTGCAATTTCGTCTAGTTTTCTTCTCCTCACTTGTAATTCATTATCACATTCATTACTAACATAACTGTCGCTGTTATCACTTTTGATTATTAATTAAAGTATCCTCTTTTTAATGCAACAAGCCGTTTTGAAGAATCGCTCTTAGTTTTTGAGAAATAAATTTTTGAAATAATCGACAATTTTTTCGAATTTTGCAATTTTGGTCATTAAATTTTAATAATTCGTATAAAATCGATTTCTTGCAATATGAGTATGAAAATTTCCCAAAATGTTAATAAAAGTGTCCTCTTTCCATAGGACCAACCCGTTTTGGAAAATAACTTTTAGTTTTTGAGAAAACAATATTTGAAGTTTTGAAAAACTTTTCGTTGTTGCAAATTTCATCGATAACTTGAAAATTCGCTATAAAATTAATTTGTTGAAGGATCCTTGTGGAAATATCACCAATTATTAATTAAAGTATCCTCTTTTTAATGCAAAAAGCCGCTTTGAAAAATCACGTTTAGTTCTAGAGAAAAAAATTTTTGAAATAATCGACATTTTTTCAAATTTTGCAATTTTCGCCGATTAAATTTTAATAATTCGTATAAAATCGATTTCTTGGAATATGAGTATGAAAATTTCCCAAAATATTAATAAAAGTGTCCTCTTCCCAATGAACCAACACGTTTTGAAAAATAACTTTTAGTTTTTGAGAAAACAATATTTGAAGTTTTGATAAAATTTTCGATGTTGCAATTTTCATCGATAATTTTCAAAATTCGCTATAAAATTAATTTCTTGAAGGATCCTTGTGGAAATATCACCAATTATTAATTAAAGTATCCTCTTTTTAATGCAAAAAACCGTTTTGAAAAATCACTTTTAGTTCTTGAGAAAAAAATTTTTGAAATAATCGACATTTTTTTCGAATTTTGCAATTTTCGCCAATTAAATTTTAAAAATTCGTATAAAATCGATTTCTTGGAATATGAGTTCGAAAATTTCCCAAAATGTCAATAAAAGTGTCCTCTTTCCATAGAACCAACCCGTTTTGGAAAATAACTTTTAGTTTTTGAGAAAACAATATTTGAAGTTTTGATAAACTTTTCGACGTTGCAATTTTCATCGATAACTTTCAAAATTCGATATAGAATCCATTTCTTGAAGGATTTTTGTGGATATATCGCCAATTATTAATTAAAGTATCCTTTTTTTAGAGTTGATCTCATTATTACCCTTACTATCAAAACCACTTGAAAAATTATTATTAAAAAGCCTAAAACCTGTCATAGAACAAAAAGGCCGTAAAATAACGAATACTATCGAAATAGTAATGGAAGAAAATAAAGTCTGCTTCGCCGTATTTTTGGATGTTGCACAAGCTTTCAGCAAAGTCTCTCTCAAATCGTATCTTTCTGATCGATATTTTAGAGTAAAATACGAAAGCGCTTATAAACCACTACATGAAACACAAGCCGGCGTTCCTCAAGGAAGTGTGCCTGGGCCAACAGTGTACTTACTCTACACATTTGACCTTCCTCAGATACCAGAAACTTTAACAGNTCCTCTTTTTAATGCAAAAAGCCGTTTTGAAAAATCACTTTTAGTTCTTGAGAAAAAATTTTTTGAAATAATCGACATTTTTTTCGAATTTTGCAATTTTCGCCGATTAAATTTTAATAATTCGTATAAAATCGATTTCGTGGAATATGAGTATGAAAATTTCCCAAAGTGTTAATAAAAGTGTCCTCTTTCGAATGAACCAACAGGTTTTAAAAAATAACTTTTAGTTTTTGAGAAAACAATATTTGAAGTTTTGATAAAATGTTCGATGTTGTAATTTTCATCGATAACTTTCAAAATTCGCTATAGAATTCATTCCTTGAAGGATTCTTGTGGATATATCGCCAATTATTAATTAAAGTATCCTTTTTTTAGAGTTGATCTCATTATTACCCTTACTATCAAAACCACTTGAAAAATTACTATTAAAAAGCCTAAAACCTGTCATAGAACAAAAAGGCCGTAAAATAACGAATACCATCGAAATAGTAATGGAAGAAAATAAAGTCTGCCTCGCCGTATTTTTGGATGTTGCACAAGCTTTCAACAAAGTCTGGTTAGATTCTTTAAGTCAACTATTAAAATCGTATCTTTCTGATCGATATTTTAGAGTAAAATACGAAAGCGCTTATACACCACTACATGAAACACAAGCCGGCGTTCCTCAAGGAAGTGTGCCTGGGCCAACAGTGTACTTACTCTACACATTTGACCTTCCTCAGATACCAGAAACTTTAACAAGAACATTCGCAGATGAGACAGCGATCTTAGCTATTGCAGAAAATGAAGTAATTGCAGCAAATAAGTTTCTATTGGCCTTAAATTCAATAGAAAACTGGACCAAACGATGACTAATAAAATTACTTTACTTTTAAGAAAGTAAATTATGTCCCAATACACATAAATGGCAATGCTGGATTCCAAACTCAAATGGAAAGGTCAAGTCAAAAAGAAATGTGAGGAACTTGATATCAAATTTAGACACCTATATTGACTTATTGGCAGAAAATCTACGGTATCACGAAGCAACAAGTTACTAATATACAAGCAAGTATTAAAACCAAAATGGACAATTCTGATTCAAAGATTATTATAACAAAAACAGTAATAACCGAATGCTTTTATTATTATAGCTTTGGTGAAAGTTTCGAACAAAAATGTAAAGTTTATTGTAATAAAAATAAAGAGGGAAAGAGAAGAAATTCCGAAAAAGATTATGTGAAGAATTTTAAGAACACTCGCAAAAAGATTTAATTGAGATTAACAAAATAAGGAAATGTGAAGAGATCTTTTTAGTTATGATTAAATTGATAATAACGTGTTATCGTTTTTAAACTAAATCTTTACGTAATTTGTTATAAATTCAGACTTTCGACATAATTTTAAACAAAAAAAAATAAATCTTGGTGGCTAACTTCTATATTACATTAAAAGAATTATAATAAACAAAAAATACCATTATTTTGTAAACTATTTCGCAACAAGTTATAAGATACAGCTACAAAAATATAGTTTATCGCCAGGGCATGATTTTTACGAAACCACGTTCGATTATATCAATCCATTTAAAAACTGGTAAACATAATTTAAAATTCTAAACGAATGGTTCTATTTATAACTTACCTTGCAGTAAATTAAAGAAAACTACTAAACAACATTTTATTAGTTATGAGCGTTACAATAATTAATCAAATAGCGTTATAATGTAAAAAGGTTTGATTTAATTGTTTAACAATTTTTACCTACCTTTAACTGCAGAGGTCATAGTAACTCTTAATGCTCGCTCAAACCACCGAATACTATTAAACGATCAAACCGATCCACACAATAAATAAATGGAACCGTAAACGTTCAATGTCCAAAGGGCATACGGTAGATGAAGAGTTTTGTACTGCATATTTATTCTTATTTGCTTACTCGATGCATATTTTTTACAAGATTTCTCTACATAATTGGATCATTTAGGCATCCTTTCTTACAATTCTATTTTAATTTAAACTACAAAATATGTTATAATCTAACCATAATAGATAAAAAGTTAATACAACAACTTATTTTAAAGTTTTTCATAAAGTTTATTAATTCTTTAAGATATTAATCTTATCAATTAATTCAAATCTAAGTAATAATAATTAATATCATTTAAAATTCTCCTCCTAATCTATAAATAAAGTATAATAATAATAGTTTATACACATAAACTAATAAAGTATAAAGAGATTTAAAGTTTCTTTAATCAAATTTATTTATTTATCTAGGGAATTTTTGTTATTACAAGTTGCCAATTTAATCAAATGAAATTCGTGCAATCACAACTGTCAAAAATTGAATACCGCTTTTGTCGAATCATTATCATTTAACACTTTTTGGTACATTTACAACTTTTAATAAGCGTATAATTAAAAAAAATGGTAGGTACAAATGTTCCTTTTATTATTGCGCTTTATATACATTTAAATCGTATTTATAAACTCAATTAGATTATAAATTAAGTTTTGTAGGTTATGTTGTGATGTGTAAGCGTTTAATAATGATAATTTTTAGGCTCGTAGATATGATACCAGGACTACAATTTTTTCACCTGAAGGTACATATAACATTCTTAATGATAATCTAAATCTCATTTTTGTTTAATTGTTATAGGGAGACTCTATCAGGTTGAATATGCTATGGAAGCTATTAGTCATGCAGGTACTTGTTTGGGTATTTTAGCAAATGATGGTATCTTATTAGCAGCGGAGCGTCGTAACACCAATAAACTCCTTGATGAAGTCTTTTCATCTGAAAAAATTTATAAACTCAATGAGTATGTTTTGAATTTCATCCTGATTCTTTTGATTTAACACTTCATTTTAGAGATATGGTATGTAGCGTAGCTGGAATTACATCCGATGCAAATGTATTAACCAACGAACTTCGTTTAATTGGGCAAAGATATTTGTTCCAATATGGAGAATCAATCCCTTGCGAACAATTAGTTTCTTGGTTGTGCGATGTTAAACAAGCTTATACACAATACGGTGGTAAACGACCTTTTGGTGTTTCAATTTTGTATATGGGATGGGATAAACATTACGGATATCAATTGTACCAATCCGATCCAAGTGGAAATTACAGTGGATGGAAAGCCACTTGTATTGGTAATAATAGTTCAGTAAGTTGTTGTTTTATTGCATTTTCTTTTTAAACATATTTAAATGTTTGTTGCAGGCTGCTGTGTCTAGTTTAAAACAAGAATATAAAGAGGGCGACATGACCTTAAAAGATGCTAAATCCTTGGCTATTAAAGTTTTAAGCAAAACTCTCGATATGACCAAATTAACTTCTGAAAAGATTGAAATGGCCACTTTGAAAAGAGATGATAATAAAACTGTCATTCATATTCTCACCAGTAAGGAAGTAGAGCAGTTAATTAGCGAACATGAGCAAGCTGAAGCTGCTGTGGAAGCTGCCAAGAAAGCAGAAAAACAAAAATCTTAAACTTGATTATATGCTCTTATGGGATTTAATTTTTATATAAGTTAATAAAATAATCATTTTGTGTTTCTCTATAATATGGTTAATAATTGTTTGTATATTATACACCTGAAGCTATCTTGTTAAAAAGGTGATTCCCAAAAATGGTTCTTATAAGAATAATAATTATTGACTGAAATCTCTCTTATCATGCATGTTTAAAACATAGATTGAATTACAGTTATCGATATACAGTTATTAATGTATTTCCATACCCCAGCTAGTGAGATGACTGCTTGAGCTTTCTTAATAATTTATAATCATTTAAATCCATTAATGCTGTATCTGAGCTTGTTGGGCTTGTTTGGATGCTGCAATATTACATCATAATAATGCTTTACATTATACAGCATTATAATCCAAGACAATGTAAAGGTTGTAATACAAATCTTGCAACTTTTTCCTATCAGAACCTCATTAAATTTTAATTTAAATTCAGAGCCATCAACTAATTTTTGCATTATTTGAATTTTGTTTAATACTTTTATTTAATAATCATATTAATATTTAACAATTATTTAATACTCTTCGTGTATTTAATGGATTTACCAAAGTAATCAAAATTTTATTTATTTACATAACCTTATAACATTATTACATAATATTTATTAAATGAAAATGGACTTCGTCACTCATTATGATTTTGTCAGTTGGCAGCAATTGGTGAATGCTTTATACTTTGTATGGAAACATCTTCAGGTCTTTCAAAAAATATTCAATGCGTCTGAAGGCTGAATTCTTTGTCTTGTCTCTGACGTTTTTGGCCACAAATGATGTTAGAATAACAGTAGACTCTCTAAGAATAATATTGATAGATGATGAGGAGATATAGGGACCAAGACAATATTAAAACATATTAGGGATTATGTTGAAAGATATCTGGTATGATGTTGAAAAATGTCGTATATTGAAGATAGGAATCTTTTAGGATGATATCAAATATGATGTCGAGAGATAATCTTTGTGATTATACTTAAACATATTAAAGACGATGTTAGAGAGAATGTTAAGAGTAGCCTTGAGAGATGTCGTAACGAGCGGCTCTTACTTTGACGCGTGGATATGCAATGCGTATGCGACAAATTGAAATTTATCACGCAATTACTGACTTTGATAAAAAAATAGTCTTTTTTTCCTAGTCTCTATTCCTCTTAGCTGTACCTTTCCAGTGAAATCCACTCTGGTTCCCGAACTCCAACCCAAGATCAATCTCACTCTCTTCTAGGACTAGTTTGACTACTAGACTGACTCTCCCAATTGATCCAGGACTGACCGCTTCAAAACTCATCTCAACTCCAAGTCTCTAACTCCACTCAACTTCTCAGTCTGGAAGTTTCTCCCATCACTGAAACTTTGAACTCCGTCTTGGGCTCCAAGACTGATTCTACTCCAGTCAACTCTCTGAACTCCCTTAATGACTAATTAACTGACTCTCGTTCTTCTTCCCGTCTGAGGTTTTAAATCCTTTTGTTTCGAGTGCCCTTAATAATAATATAATAACTCGAACCGCCGAAAACGTTCCGCACTAAACTAACGTAGTGGAGAAATCATATAGAGAACATTTTTCAAAATAACTGAACAAAAATTGAAAATCAAAGACTAAAAACAGTCTATAATATTGATATTGTTTCATGTCAAGAATTAAGGTAAAAATTATTATTTAAATAAATTTAAATTATTTAGTAAATTTTATTGATTGATTTTTTTTCTGAGATTTTTTTTTGCTTTCGAAGCGAAGGATTTAAAATCTCAGATCAAGTAGTTCGTAACGGATTCCAGCAGAGATTTGCAGAGCAGTCAACAGATTGAAGTTCAGTGGAGGACTCTCGCCAGTGTCCCAGTGCAGTCAGTTAGTTTGGTGGAGGAGCTAGTTCAGTTCCTAGAGTGGAGTTGAATTGAGAAGTTCGACGGAAGAAGATGAGTTCGGAGTTATCAGTGAGCTTAGAATTGGAATTCGATCAATAGTTAGAGTTCCAAGAGTGAAGTTTAATGAAGACTTCGGTTGAAGGAGCTCAAGAGCTTTTTCAGAGCAGTCAGAGTCCGACAAGGACTTTAAAAGCAATCAGAGAGTTCCAGAGTAGTTAGTTAGTTCGGTGAAGGAGTTATTAGTTCAGTTCCTAGAGTGGAGTTGTAAGAAGCGGCTCTTACTTTAACGTGTGGGTGTGCAATTATTAACTTGGTCAAATATTTGGAAATAAAAGAAAATTTAATCTTTTTTTTTAATCTTTACTTTAATTATTAATACTATCAGGACAAATTACAAAATAAACAAAGGGTTACTAATCTCATCGTTGCAATGGGCTTCTCTCGACCAACGACCTTACTTTCTCCCTTTCTGGTTTCGGCTCTTCTTGTCTAAACCTTTCCACTGGAATCCATGCTAGGAACTTCTACTCCAATTCATGATCGTCTTGATCCTCTTCTCGAACTTGAACTCTTTTTTGTTTCGTTCATCAACTAGAACTGATAGATTGATTCAGGACTGACTCTCCAGTTCTTCTCACCAAAACTCCATAACTCAATACTTTTCTCTGAATTCTGTCTCGGACTCCAAGACTGACTGGCTATAACCAACTGACTTCAAGGAACTGCTCCAACAAAAACTCTTGTTCTTCTTCCCGTCTGAGATTTTTAAACCCTTTTATTCCGAGCGCTTTTAATGTAAATAATTGTTTCCATTGGCCTAACAATTCGGACAATCGAAAATGTTCCGTTCAAAATAATAGAGCAAAAATTTGAAAATTAAAGACAAAAATTTGAAAATTAAAGACAAAAATCAATTAATAAATTTTAATCGAACCTGCGGTTCGCTACAGAGTTGAGTGGAGAAATTAGAGGGAAGAAGATGAGAGTTCACAGTTAGCAGTGAGCTTAGAGTTAGAGTTGGGTTAAGAGTTGGAGTTCCAAGAGTGGAGTCCAGTGAAGAGTTCGGTGGAAGGAACTCACAAATTTTACCAGAGCAGTTAGAAAGTCCGGCAAGGAGTTCCAAAGCAGTCAGAGAGTCAGTGAATTTTGAGTTGGAGTTCGAAGAGTGGAGTCCATTGAAGAGTTCGGCAGAAGGAGGTCAAAACTTTTCCAGTGGAGTTCAGAGAAGTAGTTTGATGGAATCAGTAGTTTTCAAGGAGTCAGTTCGTAATCTAGTCCAGTCCAGTCAAGAAGAGAGTCGAAAACGAGAAAAAAAGAAGAAGAATAGAGTTGAGAAGCTCATTACAAAAATGAGATTTGAAACCCTTTCTAAGTAAGTCAGGGATGATGTTGAACGGTATTAGGGACGATATCTTTAATAACCTCTTTTAATAATCATAATGTTGGTATTTTCTTTGATCATCTGAGAAACGCTTTGATACACCGTACATCAGTAATAAAGGATTAGGAATAAAAATACTTTTAAAGGCAAACCAATCATGGTGGTTCTTTGGGAATTATTGATTTAAAACGAATTATTTCAAAACTAACTTGTAAATGAATTAATTTGAAATTCCCGCGAAATCCCTCTAAGAAAATCATTTGTTTCACAGCAACCTTATTAATTTTTAAGATAAACTTTAACTACTTTATTAATATTTTAAAAGCAATATTATATATTAAATATAATATTAAATATTACATAATTCAATATTTTCTTAATAACTTGAATTGACCTTTTTGGTACACGAGTCTGCGCATGGCAAATAAGAATTATCACTACCAGTTCCTGTCGGCACACTCCATTTTAACTGCTGGGTTAAACGTTGAAAATGTCGCTTCTATCAGCTCGTCTCGCCGCCTCAGTGGCCAGGCGTTTACCTAACACCGTTTCCCAAGTAAGTACAACGATTTTATTTAGATTATTAACGATATGGCACTTTAAAAGTGTCCATTTTTCATCCCAAACTCTCCGGCACCTTTGATTCTTATTGGTGACATAATCATTTTCTCCTGTTTTTTAAACAATTGAAACTCGATTATTGTTAATATAAACAAATTAAAATCCATAGAAAATTATTGATTTTAGTCATAATTTGATTTCTAACGATTTTTTTCATGGTTTTATTATAAAGTTTATATGTATTGATGTGACTTGTTATGTAACATCACATAAGCAATGGGATTGGATCTGATTTTAGGTTATTACTCGATTTTACAATTTTTAACACTATTCTTAATGCACTTTGGATTCGGATTTTGATTTGAAAGGTTTCTATCTTAATTAATTGATTTTTACATAATTTAATATTATTGTAATTCAATACATTAATGTAACACAAAATATTTTAATTTAATTCTATTAAATTCCCAAAAGTATTCACAAAGCAATCACAAACTAATTAATAAATACTATAAATTAAGAGTGATTAACATTTTTCTAACCTAAAAAGATTCTAACCTCACTTTATAGAATGTGACAGCTGACAAAGTCAATATAAAAAGAATCAAATTTATTTATACCTTATTTTTTTAGGCCGTTGGTGTAGCTTTCCCAGCAGTATCAGTAGCTGCCCGCAAGATCCATGTTTCCGGTGCCCAAAATGGAGCGGAAATCAGTTCGATCCTCGAAGAGCGCATTCTCGGCTCAGCACCGAAAGCTGATTTGGAAGAAACCGGCCGCGTACTTAGCATTGGTGACGGTATTGCTCGCGTTTATGGTTTGAAAAACATCCAAGCTGATGAGATGGTAGAATTCTCATCTGGTCTTAAAGGCATGGCCTTGAATTTGGAAGTCGATAACGTTGGTGTTGTCGTATTTGGTAATGACAAATTGATTAAGGAAGGTGATATCGTCAAACGTACCGGAGCCATCGTAGATGTACCGGTTGGTGAACAACTGTTGGGACGTGTAGTAGATGCTTTGGGTAAATCAAACAAAATAATTTAATAGAGTTTGTTATAAATTTGTTTGGATAAAAATAGGTAACCCAATTGATGGTAAAGGACCGATTAACACCAAAACCCGCTTCCGTGTTGGTATCAAAGCCCCTGGTATCATTCCGCGTATTTCTGTAAGAGAACCTATGCAAACTGGAATCAAAGCTGTAGATTCTTTGGTACCAATTGGTCGTGGACAACGTGAATTGATCATTGGTGATCGTCAAACTGGGTACATATTATGTTTTTTTCCCACTTTTTAATCAAAAGATACATTTTTTTAACTTAAAAAGATTCTAACCTCACTTTTTAGAAAATGACAGCTGTCAATGCCAATATAAAATAATTTTTTAAAACATTTAATAATTTACACTTAAATTAATGTGATTTCAACAATCACACTCAATAAAGCCGTTACAAATTTAAAAAAAAGTGCTGAAAAGTGTAAAACCTACTGAAAAATCATTTTAAAGTTTTGACATGACGTCATTGACCATGCTAACCATGTATTTTCGCAGCACATTTGGTTAAAACGCATATTTTCGGATGAAATACGGTTATTTTTTAGGTTTTCGACGCATAACGACTAAGACGTCGTTGTTTACCTCTATAACAGGGGTTATAATCTTTTTTATAGTGCAACTCCCTTTACAGGTTATCTTTTTTGCGACGCCCTGCTAAAAGAAGATATTTGTTTGTAGCTCTAGCAGACATTATTTAGATATAGATTACTTTATTTATTAATTATTTTTATTTAATTGAGGAAAATCCCAAAGATTTTATTTTAATTAATATTATTTATTAGAAAATATAACAGAACATTGATTATTTGAACCGCGTTATACATCACTTGGCTAAGCGACATTTTATCGCTTTTAGGGCCGGTTGTACCATCCTCCTGATAAACTATCTAAGGGATAATTACCACGCTTTTTAAGCGCTCTCATTGACTAAGAGCCGGTTTATTAATATCTAGTTAAGACGATTTATCTGTCAATTAAAATTGTAGCTGATAGATAACGTCGACGAATCGTTTATCCACCCGTAGTTTAGGGTCTTATAGGTAAATATGACATTTGGATACCTACCAGATTGAAGTACTGGTTGAGGGTTTACCTATTAGATATTGTTGGAAAATTAAAAAAATTTGCGCGCAAGTTTGATTGCTTGGTGAAAGGAAATGACAACAAAATTAAAATATAACGTCAAAAATAAATTAAGCTCATAATTAATTGTAGTGATGGATAAACGAGAGAAAGTAAAAAGATCATCGAATTTTAGTAGAAAAGAACTTGCTGATAGATTTGGCAAATAAATATAAAAATGTCTGTAATATATAATCTCGTCTCAATTTTAACCAAGACTGACAAAACTGTCCTTTTTTAACCGAAATCTAACAAAAAAATCGTGGTCGTCCAACTCCTCAAAGTCGTTTTCTCTTTCTTTTATAATATATGGTCGTCGTTTATAATTTAAAAGTTGGAATTCCATTATAAAAGAGGTTTTCGAAAACAACGAATGATAACCTCCAAAACACGATCAGCTGTTTATATCAACTTCACAAACTAAAGTCAATTATTCAAATTTGAGCAATCACGTTTCATTTCCGTTTCTAATGTTAACACTCAGGGGTACCATCTATTTTCTATCTTGTAGGTTGCTGCCTGTCGGGTAGAAAGTTACTGGATAAACGCTTCACTGAAGTTATTTGTTAGGCAACTTTATCCATGAGTTGCGTATCTAACAGATTTAACTCGATATTGATAAACCGGCCCTATGTGCGCCAATTTATCTATCAGATAAATTTATCAAGAGGTGGTCGACGTTGTGGAGTGCGGGAAGTTAGCCCCCCATTTTTTGATTTTTAAATTTTTCATTGTTGTTCAAGATTGTTCTAGCGTTGTTCTACATTGTTCCAAAAAATCGCTGCCAAAATGTCTAGTTAATTGCTGTGACCATAGTTTCTCTATTTTCAATTCCATATTACAAATATATACTTATTAGGTATACCTAAAGCAATCTGGAACAGCTATTATTTTCACTAGAACAACTCTATAAAGGACACTACTCTTTGAAAATTAAAGTTTCTGGAAATTTCAGTCAGAAATTCTTTCATAAGTTCATAAGTAAGTTTCATTAACATCTGTTTCAATAAAAAATAGAAAATATATTGTTCAAAATACTTGCGGATTCGACAGTATATTTAATATTTTATCATTTGGCAGTACACACAATTCATTTAGAAATCATGTTGAGAATGGTTGCACAGATTGCCTTAGTTTCCTTCCATTTCAATACATTTTGAAAACAAGTTGCATGAGAGGAAATTGCGATAGGACCGTTGAGGAATGCAAAAAGAAAATCATTTAGCGTAGGTCTATCATTTAGCAGCCCTCAGGAAGGAGAAAATGAAAATCTAACAGCTTGCTTTGATATTTTAAATAAGTATTGAAGACTGGAATAAGAATTGAGAATAGAGCCAGCCTTTCTTGAGCAGGAATTGCCTTCAGAACTGTGATATCCGGTGCATCCTAGTAAAATTTTTGTACAATACGCTTACAGATTGAAAATTCTAGTCGGCTTGTAAACTTGATGCATCCACAAACGTCGTACTCTCTTGGTTCGTATCGCATACCCGTTGCACATTTAATTAGGATACGCAGTGGCGATACGGGACAATACATTGACACTAGTTGCTTAGTTGTGGGACTAAATCCGAATGTTTCTAGTCGCTACTTAGCATAAAATATTACTATCTTGTAGTAGTATATTTTTATTGAACTAAAACTAGAAACATTCGGGTTTAGTCGTGAAAGAAACTTTGACTTGTCAATGTCAACTTTAATTTTATTATTATATTCGTAATCTTCATAAAATAACCTTTAAAGTGAGTTCAAACTTGACGCATTTATCTCAAAAAACAAAAAATTTCGAACTTTCAACTTTTAATTTTGACATATTTTTAAACTTCATAAAAAATCATTTAAAATGAGTTCAAACTTGACATATTTATCTCCAATATTAATGAAGTTATGGTCAACTTCCGGTTTGAAATGTCAATGTCATTTTGACATATTCTTAATTTTTATAAAATGTATCATATCACTATCATTAGAACTAAGATAGAACAAGACCTAGAACTAGAATCATTCGGGTTTAGCCGTCTTGAGAGACGTGGGGCTAAATCCGAATGTTTCTAGTTTTCGATCTAGTGTTAGTTCTAGTATTAACACAGTCTATTGACACACAGTATATCTAACGAAGGTAGTCAGTCATTATGCATCGAAATCCTAAGAAAAGCAAGGGTGTTTCATCCGTAAACATATGTTGTAATCTCACATAGTTATTTTCATTAGAAAATAACTTTACTTTTAAGCTTATCAGATTGATTTTGTGCGTGGCTATAAAATAAACAATTTGTAGGTTTAATAGGAAAATGCATAGTTAACATTGCTTGTGACGTCAAATCGTCGATTTTAAGCCACATGATGATTCTTGCATTCTTCCATTATTATTTTAATTCTTCATCGCTTTTTTGGATTAATAAAAAATTTTTTAAATTAAAACAGAAAAACTGCCCTCGCTATCGATACGATTATCAACCAACAACGATTCAACGCTGGTAGTGATGAAAAGAAAAAATTGTATTGTATTTACGTTGCTATTGGTCAAAAGAGATCCACTGTCGCTCAAATTTTGAAGCGTCTCACAGACAGTGGTGCTATTGGTTACACCATCATTGTATCTGCCACCGCTTCCGATGCCGCTCCATTGCAATACCTCGCCCCTTACTCTGGCTGTGCCATGGGTGAATTCTTCAGAGATAACGGCAAACATGCTTTAATCATTTACGACGATTTGTCCAAACAAGCCGTTGCTTACCGTCAAATGTCTCTATTGTTGAGACGTCCACCAGGTAATTAAAATCAAATTTGGTCCTATATTTACTTTAATTTACTATTTTTATTAAGGTCGTGAGGCTTACCCTGGTGATGTATTCTACCTTCACTCCCGTTTATTAGAACGTGCGGCTAAAATGTCTGATGCGCACGGAGGTGGTTCGCTTACTGCTCTCCCAGTAATTGAAACTCAAGCTGGTGACGTATCAGCTTACATTCCAACCAACGTAATTTCGATCACAGATGGACAAATTTTCTTAGAAACTGAATTGTTCTACAAAGGTATTAGGCCCGCCATCAACGTAGGTTTGTCTGTATCGCGTGTCGGTTCTGCTGCTCAGACCAAGGCCATGAAACAAGTAGCCGGTTCGATGAAACTGGAATTGGCTCAATATCGTGAAGTAGCTGCTTTCGCTCAATTCGGTTCCGATTTGGACGCTGCCACTCAACAATTGTTGAATAGAGGTGTTCGTCTTACCGAATTGTTGAAGCAAGGACAATATGTGCCAATGGCAATTGAAGAACAAGTAGCTATCATCTATTGTGGTGTAAGGGGACATTTGGATAAAATCGATCCAGCGAAAATTACCGTCTTTGAAAAGGAATTCTCTGCGCATATTAAGTAATTTAAATTTGTAAATATTTTAAGAACCCAATTATTAAAAAAAAATTTTTTTTTAAGATCTAACCATCAATCGTTGTTGGGCAGTATTGCAAAAGAAGGAAAGATTACAGATGATGCTGATGCGCAACTTAAGAAGATTGTACAAGATTTCTTGTCGACGTTCAGCGGTTAAATTAATGCAGTAAGGGTTCATAAATAAAAGAAAGAAAAAAATAAAAGCAATTTCCAGTTGCACTTATTCGAGGTTTTCAAACTTTTTTAGTCAGTGGTTAAATAGAAGTTCTCGAATGAGTGCAAACGTTGGCAAATAATAGGGTAAGAAATAATTAGAAGAACCGAAAAAAAGGCAGGATTTTGTCTTAAGTTTCATCCATTTAATTTTTATTGTTATTATACATGTATGTCCTGTACACATTAAAATTGTTTTTATTTTCGATCCGTTCAAGTATAAATAAATAATTGGATATGATTTTTGTTTTTGAATTTCACCAACATTCTTTTTTTTTTAAGGAATTAAAATAAAAGCGACTAAAACGTTTTATTATAGCATGAGTTATTGCCGCGGGGGTATTTTTATTTTGGCCAGAACCCCATAAACGTCTAGTTCATTAGACATTAGATCTCGCTGAGACAGCCTGTATAGTGAGCTGTTGGAAGAAGGGCGTCAGCCCAACTGGTCCATATTGAGCGCACTAAACTACATTATTTTTTCTTTTTACATCTTTTATTATAATTTTCTACATTACTTCTTTTTTGTTTAAATCATTACATATTTAATTGTTAAATCCTTTGTATTTGCACCCTCAATAAAGATTATTAGTTTATAACTTAAATTACATAAATTGAGTATAAATAAAAAAATATATTAAAAATAATCAAAATTTAAAACTTTGTTTGTAAATCAGTCTTAAATGAAAAAGGAAAAATATCATCTCTAAATTGACGTCTCCCCAAAACATTACTTTTATACTCTTCCATAGCTTTTTTTAAAGGCGATCCATTAATTATAGCATCTAAAATGGGGTATTGCCCCCCTTCTTGATCTGTTACCGTAGATATAGGCGAAGGGGTCCTTTCCCTACTCGTTTGAGATCTGCTATTTTCTTGGAAAATTTTATACTTTTCCACAGCATTTTCTAAAGGGCCCCCATTGATAATTGCATCTAAAATAGGGTATATTCCCTCGTCTTCTTGGGTTATTATCGAAGAAACAAGACCAGAAAAATCCTCAACTTCATTATTTGTATCAATATTGTCTACAACTTTAAAATCTTCATTGAACTCCTTAAATAATTTTGATTCCGTCGATAAAGAAAAAGGCATATCTTCTATACAGCTAAAAATTTTAGTGGTTTCTTTGGTATCGGTTTCAGAAGAAATTTCAGAAACATCTACATCTTTCATAATATCTTCAATCCACGAATCTTTTTCAAAAATCGTTTGTAATGAATCCAAATCATTTGTAGATTTAGCTTTTTGAGAATTCTTTTTAAATGGATTCTTAATACATTCAGTTTCATTCATGGTACTTTTACTTTTTTTAAATAATTGTCTACTTTTATTTTGAATCGATCTTTTATTACCACAGGTAGTATTTCCAATAAAATCATTCATATTTTGGAATAACTTGGTGGGTTTTAAATTATTTCTCAATTCAATTCTTTTCTTTTCTCCAAGTTGTTTGTCTCTATCATTATTTTCAGTCAATTTCTCACTACTAGTCATTTTTGCAACAAAATTATTTCTCTGTAATGATACTAAATGAATTGTTGAATTAGTTTTATCAAAATCATTTGTTGTACTTTTACTTTTTTTAGTTTGAGGACTTATTTTATTATCTCTCAAGAATCGTTTAGTACTTTTAGTACCACCTTGTGTTATCACTTTTGAAATAAAATTGTTTCTATCACTCCATTCTTCTAATAAAGCTTTATACTCCTAAAACAACCTATTTAATTATTTATCTATTAAAAAACCAAAAACCTCACAGTATTTTCAAGTTCTAATTGGTAATTTGATAAATCCCAATCAATTCTATGCCATATATGATCATATGGATCTCTTAAGTTGTTCATATGGTCCTTATGTATTCTTTAAATAAGATTTTAATAGTTATTAAATAAATGTCTTTTTATTAAAATACTCACTCTATGAATTCATTTAATTTTCCAACTAAATTTGAGTCAACCCATTTAATAATATTCCAAAGTACTTTTAGTTCATCATCATCAACAAATTCTTTTTCACTAAAACCTATTTTATAAGGAGCATCACTAATCCTTTTAAAAACCACCTTATTAATCAAAGTTTCAATTTCTTCCCCTATAATAATTGAAAAATCCACATCTAATGGAGTTTCTTTTAATTTTTCTAATGTTGTTATTATAATATGTGATGAATTAATTGTACTTTTTTCATAATTAACAACAATCACATTTGCAATTTTACTCATTTCATAATGCCACAAGCATATTGATTTAGAATCACATATTATTAGGACAGGAAATTTTAAATCCTTGATTATAGCACTTAGTAAAGCTCGTATTATTATAGCAATATTTGTCCCTTGTGGATAAGTTACTAATTTACCTTTAATCTAAAAAAAAATAGCATTAAAAATGTGTATAGGTGAATGAATCGTACCTTTTTGTTATAATTTTCATATAAACTTCTAATGCAATCAAGATGATGATCTTGTAAGTCTTTTAAATGATCCTCTGTTATATAGACGGCTTTTTTAGCATCCCAATGTGACAAATTAAGTACGGAAGTAAACATATTGTGTACAATTGTGTATAAATTAGAACTAAAATGAGATGATTCATTAATTTTATTTTTTTCTTTTATAATGAAAAATAGCGAATAAATAAGTATTTGGTTACTTAAGATTCAAGAAATTTAAGTAATCCCTTACCATTTTAATATAAATCAAAGTAAAAGCCTGTAAAAGGAAAATTTGGTTATACATAACCTCAATAATTTAGTAACTAACAATTTTTAGCGCCATCTATAAAGTGTCAAATGAAATTACTATTTTCCTTGAAGTTATTTTATTAAAATTGTAACCTAAAATAAAAAAGTTATTAATTTTTTATACATAATTAAATAACACGAGTATAAGAAATTAAGTAGAAGAAAATTTTGGTTTTACACAACCTAAATATTTTTTAAAATAGCAATTTTTAGCGCCATCTATAAAGTGACAAGTGAATTAAAATAAAAGCTAAAATAAAATAATTATTAATTATTTATAAATAATTAGTCCTGTAGCTCTAAAAAAACCAACTATTCTTTTAGCAAAGGTAACTAAAATAGCCATGGTAATGGCTATTTTTTGGTAATTAATTTCTCTCTTCTTAATTAATTTGTAAATAACGAAGTTATGGTCTACTTCCGGTAGACCGGAAGTGGCAGCCATCTTGAAAATATTTTAGATCGAAAGTTCCGAATGAACAATCCATGCTACCAAAATTTCAAATCTCTACGAATACTGGAACCTGAAAAACTTCTAACGAACCGTTACGTGAGACACCTGTATATCAAAGAAAGATATGAACAAAGTAATGATTAACAAAATTGAAAAAAAAGTTATAAAACAATTGCCACAGTAGAAAAAATGTGCGAAAAACATAGAAATTACTTGTTGCATCTACTGGTATGGACATTAATACAAATATCTTCTGAAATAAAACAAAGTACTCAAAAGTAAAACTCTAAGTTGGCAATATTGCAGAATAGATAGATTTATTTTGTTAATAGTTAAAAATACTGTATTAACAAGAATAAAGAATAATAATAATCGTCGATACAAAAAATAATAAAGTTCTGACGTTCAATAGTGACGTCACAGTCTTTGTTGTATGTACACCTGCCCCATACTTTATTTATTTTTGATTCTGAGTAGTGGTGTAACGGATATCCGGCAACTATCCGGTATATAGATATCATTCATAGGAATTAGTATCTCTTTTAGGTGTTGGACACTGCAGATAATAATCAAGTTTAACCCCAACACGACTTTTTTCATTAAATACAACTTTATTTATATCAGGTTTGCCATTAGCAACCTCATTGTAACAATCCCAATACAATAAAATAAATATATAATATATAAATATATAAAACAAATAAAAATTTAAATACTCATCTTTTAATTTGAGATAAATTAATGATCAAAAAAGAATCTAGCAATTTATTATTTCATCTATGTATTTTGGATAGAAATCGATCTTTGCTGATAATAAAATTAATTATTAATTATTTTTTGCCGCTACATAAAGTTGTGGTGGTTTTGGCCAATAGATGGCAGCATATACTTGTACTCCGCTTATGTATAAATCGTGGTAAACCTTGGTACACCACACCGCTATATGTGCATACTTACTCGGTTCAGCAACTTTAATAATGTATAAACAAAGGTAAAAGCAAATTTTGAGTTTAAACTTAATAATTTATTAAAATAACAATTTTCAGCGCCATCTATAAAGTGTCAAATGGAATAACCACTCCCTTGAAGTTAGTTTATTAAAATTATGAGCTAAAATAAAAAAATAATTAATTTTTTTATAAATAATTAGATAAATGCGAATATAAGATATTAATTTATAAGAAACCAACAAATTTTTTTTTTATATTTTAAAATATGCGCATAAATTTGCGCATCTCACTTGTCTTAACGTTTGTATCTCTGACATTTTTTGTATGGTTATATCAGGTTATATGAGTTTACTGGTTTTTTAGGCGTCCGTGCTTTGTGGTTGTGGCCTCACCACTCAGAAAGTAAAAGACATCGCTTTATCACGCGGTTTAATTCCTTTGTTACAAAGAATTTGGATTAAACTCACTGTTAAAGCGAGTCCAGTAAAAACTAGTCGGTATCAATCGTCGTTTCCATTCATTTTAAGGTTAGGTATTAGTCGGTTTTCGCGCGTTTCTCGTCCCACGTTTTTCCGTTAATTTTTGCGAAGAATCCATCAACGAAATGGATGAAGATTGGGATGATCCGACTCCGGTCGTTATAAATGTAAGTGAATTGATAAATAATATTTGCTTTTTATCCTATTCAAACAGTTTTATCTTTACACTGATAATTTTTTTTGTGTTAGAACTTTGATTCCGGAAAAGCCTTTTCCAGAGGTCGAGGATTCTCCAGCAATGTTGACAACGATCCTCCCGGTGGCAATTGGGATGATACCCCTACATTTGGTGAATATAAATATAACCTAGTCTTAATTTAATTATTTTAAAATACATTTATTAGCATATAGTCCCAAAAATCTTTTTTTTTTTGTAGATTCAAACAATGGTAATTATGGTGCTGGCTCCGGACGATTTGATAAACCACGGGGTAGAGGTAGAGGGGGAGGTCGCGGGGATTTTAGAGGAGGACGTGGAGGCCGAGGTGGTCGTGGTGGTTTTGATGGGAACTTAAATGGAGATGGTGATAGTTATAGAGGAGACGATCGTGATGGAGACGACCGGCCTAATAGAGGTGGAAGAGGTGGCGGGCGTGGATTTCGCGGGGGGTCGCGTGGAGGAGGTGGTGATCGAGGTGGCGGAGACAGAGGAGGTGGGTTTGGAGACGGCGGAAATGAGCAGGAGGAAAAGAAGAGAGAAATTTATATTCCTCCAGATCCCACACAGGATGAAAACGAAATGTTCCATTCTGGAAACACATCTGGGATCAATTTTATGAAATACGATAATATTGAAGTAAAGGTAAGAAATAAAAGGTTTATGAAATGCTTTGATAAATAAATTTTGAAAGTTAACCTAGAACACCTCTGTCAATAGAAACGGCCGCCTGGCAAAAGATGGCGTTACTTTAATTTATGTGTTCATTTAAAACTGGTGTGAAGTTATCCATAAATCCCAGCCATAAACTTAAAACATTAATAACTCCGTAACCAATACGATTTGGGTCACCAAATTTCACACACAGGTTACTCTTACCCTGAAGAACAACTTACAACCCGCATTTGTAAAAAAAAAAATTTCAACCCCCCACCCCCGAAGAAGGGATGTTTTCACCCTGATGGGCACTTTCGAATTAAACCAAATTCTACCACATAATAGAACACAGTTCTAAGTATTTTTATCAATTTTCAAAACACCGTAACCCTTAACCAGGGTTGCCAGGTTGCACACATAGAATGTCGTTAGCCATGTCATAAAAAAAATCGTGAGGTGTTGAAATTTGTTTAAAAATCGCTCAATTTTAATAATATGTTACATATAGACATAGGATTCAAGTAAAATAGTTTAGATAACGTTTGTATATAAAAGTGATATAATTAAAAGGAAATAAAATATTAGTTTAAGTATTTTCTTAGCGCCATCTAGCGGCGAATACATGTAACTAATAGAGAAATTTACAGTAACCTACAATTCGAGTTGAAAATGCTATGATTTTACTTTGATTTTATTAACACTAATAATTATTATATTATTTTTGTAATAAAATCGTGAGAAGTACATGTCAAATCGTGTGATCATGAGATTAAAGGTAATATCATGAGACCTGGCAACAAGAAAAAAATCATTCTTATAAACCGCGGATGGGACTTTAGGGGTGAATTTGACCCCGATGGACACTTCTGAAATTGATGAAATTTTAGGATGATTTAGAAGATTCCTTTAGCGATCTAAATCGACCGTCAATATACCGTAACTGTTAATGGTTTTCGGGAAAGAAAATTTGTTGTTAGACTGTATACCAGTGGTGTTCACTAATTTTTGACCAAGATCGACTTTTTATATAAATGTTTTGCCAAGATCGACCAAAGGGTTTAAAATCTTTTTTTGCTTTTTAAAACTTTTTTACCTATTGGCTCCTCCTATCATATCGCACCTTTGACACTAAAGTTACTCAACTCAAATAATAGTGTTTATAGGAAAACAAGCGACAATTGATTAGAGGGCACCTTTTTATGACATTTTATGATTAAAACTAGTCTATGTCGGTATTTGCTTGTTTGTATTGTTTTTGTTTCGTTGCTATGGCAACCAATATTATTATTTTAAATGGGATGTTTTTTGATTTTGATTTTTGACATTGAAAGCTGTCAACGGCGTTATTTCGGCGCCTACTTTGATTGTAATTTGCTGATTTAATATTTTCAGAGAACGCATTTTTTCTCGATTTTTTTCTTGTACAACCATATGATTTAGTATGTTCATCCCGTAGAGGGATTTATCATCTATCAATATACAAAAAAAACATATGCATCCCATTTAAAATAACAATGTTGGTTGCCATAGCAACGAAACTAAAAACAATGTAAACAAGCAAATATCGCAAAAAAATGCGCCACAATTAATAAAGAAACTTTTATTTGAAACATTTTTCTTTAAAACGTTATTGGCTATATTCCAGACATTTGACACACCCCGTATATTTAGCAGGCCAAAACTTACAAATGTACAGGGGGGTTCAAATTCGATGTCCCAATAGGCTTACTCGGAAACTATAAGAGTTAGAAAAAAAGTAGCTTACATGTCATGATTTCGTTTTCCGCTAATGCCGAAAACCTCAAAGCGCTATCGTTTTTTGTTTTTCCCCTAGAGGCCAAAATTGAAAATATCGTAAAATCTTGGTTATTATTATAGGTGGAGTATTATAACTATGGACACTTTTTTTACAGAGAATTTCATGACGTAGTCAAAAAAAAATTTTCCGTTTTAGATTATGAGATATCATGACAATTTTCGTTTTTTTTAAATGAAAACAACCACTGATTATTCGCTTATTAAATTCGTTATTTTTTTCTGATTACAAAAATATAGGGTTTGACAGGTCTATTTCTTATTGTTTTAGAATAAAGCTAAAAATAAACTTTTCTTTTAGTGTCGTGGAAGAAATTAAATTTACAGTTTCCTGTAAATTACGGTTCTATAACTAAAAATTAAAAAAACATATTTCTGATATTTGAAACAAATATATTTGTTGAACTGTTTAATTTATATATGTTTTACACAAAAGTTGGAATAGATTGCATTATTTCACATTTTTTATTACGATTTAATATTATTTTTAAATGACTTAATAAATTATCGATAGATGGCGCTCATACATTTTTTTTTTTTTAATTCAAATAAACATAGCAACATTTGTTTGTATTCAAAAATTTTCTGAAGTGTCAAATTAAAAATCCTGTTTTTTTAAGATGGATTACAAAAATGAGGAAAAGTTTAACATGTTAGAATATTTATGTTAGTAAATTTTATATAAATTTTTAATAGAATAATTTTTAGTTATAGTACCGTAATTTACAGGAAACTGTAAATTTAATTTCTTTGACGACACTAAAAAAAATTTTATTTTTAGCTTTATTCTTCGATTTTGCAAGAAAAAGCACTTGCTAAATTTTTATTCATTAGGGCCCATGTGTTGTTAAAATTTAATGATATATTCCTAAAGTCTCTGATGATGGCGTAAGCCGAAACCGGTTAGACAATAAATAAATGTTATTATTTTCATTGTTTCTTTTCATCTTTGTATTTAGGTATTATTTTAAAAGATAATAAAACTATGTGTATTATTTACTAGTTGGATGGTTATTTATTTTTGGCTCTACCGGTTTCGAATGTTTTTTACATTAATCTTCAGGAGCATGCCACGTCAAAATTGTATACTTTTAAAAACATTTCTTTTCTTTCAAAGGTCTTTTCGTGTTGTTGGGTTTTCGCTCAAAAACTTATCTATTTTAACACTTTAAAAACTAACATTATTATATTTTATTCTTTTCGTTTGTCTTCTAAAGGTCGCCTTGTTGTTTAAGTTTGTCGACAAACTTTAATAAACTGGTTTACATTATAGAGAATATTCTGGTTTTTGAGAATATTCTCCTTTTTCATCTCTAATATTAGCAAGGAAAAAGCCTAATTTTTAATTTTTGTAATTTTAGACTAATGGAGAAAACGTTCCAGCTCCAATTAAATCTTTTGAAGAGTCAAATCTCAGACAATTAATCTTAGAAAATGTTAAGAAATCCGGCTACAATAAACCGACGCCGATTCAAAAACACGCCATTCCTATCATAATGAACGATCGTGATTTAATGGGCTGTGCTCAAACAGGTTCAGGAAAAACCGTAAGTTATAACAAATTAATACATCTTCTTTTAGTCATATTTTTTCTTATTTTTTTGTATAGGCAGCATTCCTTTTACCTATAATAAATAGATTATTAGCTATGCAATCTGAATTACCCGCTACCGACGGTTCATCCGCTGAACCATCCGCTGTTATAATTTCTCCCACAAGAGAACTTAGCATTCAAATCTTTGAACAAGCTCGAAAATTCGCATATGGGTCGTACCTCAAAATTAGCGTGGTTTATGGAGGAACTTCAGTTAATTATCAGAAATCGGCTCTACTCAAGGGTTGTAATATTTTAGTAGCCACGCCCGGACGATTAAGCGATTTTGTGGGAAAGGGTGTCGTTAGATTCAATTCGTGCAAATACGTTGTTTTGGATGAAGCAGATAGAATGCTTGATATGGGATTTTTACCGGTCGTTGAAGAAATGATGTCTCATTCTACAATGAGCGACGTGGTTAGTATTTTTTGACACTTAGAAATAATGGATTAATTGGAAATTCTTTGTTATTAGGCCGATAAGAATATGTTGATGTTTTCTGCAACTTTTCCGGATGAAATTCAAATGTTGGCTGGAAAATTCCTTAATAACTACATTTTTGTGGCTGTGGGAATTGTTGGGGGAGCTTGTGCCGACGTAGAACAAGTCTTTTATGAAGTAGAAAAGTTTAAGAAGAGACAAAAACTTCTTGATATCTTAAGAGAAGAAGGTAAGGATAATGATAATAAATCAATTACATAAATGGTCTATATTATTATTTATTTTAGGAACCGACAAGACTTTGATATTCGTCGAAACCAAACGAATGGCAGACTTTTTGGCTACATTTCTCAGCGAAAATGATTGTAGTACGACCAGTATTCATGGTGATCGTTTACAACGGGAGCGTGAAACGGCCCTTAACGAATTCAAAGCTGGCATTAGAAATATTTTAGTTGCTACCGGCGTTGCAGCTCGCGGTTTGGATATTAAAGACGTTAAACACGTTATCAATTTTGATCTCCCAAAGGATATTGAGGAGTATGTTCATCGTATTGGACGTACTGGACGAGTTGGTAAGAAAGTTATAAAACATTTTATAATTTTTGGGGTCAATTGTCAAGTCAAGTCAATCGTCGAGTTGAAACTTTCGTTAGCATTCTGAGCGTGATCTCCCAAACATTTGACTAACAAATTATCTTTAGATAGAGCTTCAGTTTTGGTTACTTGGAATTCTAGAAATATTTGAGAAAAACCCTTTTTTAAAAAATTAGCGAAGAATGCGCTTCAAGGAAAGCTGCTGTTACTCCTGAATTTCGCTTTAATATTTTAATATCACATTAATAATAAAGAAAAAAGATCACCATTATTATTGATTCTAATGGTTTTTATGGGGGCAATGAATAAGATAGATTTGTTACTTGACTCGATCTTAATGATAATAATAACAAGAAAGAAAATGGGCAACATTTCAAATACCACTTATAAAACAAAACATAATGATACATGTTTTATATTACTAGGTATTTTATGCTATCAAGTATTTCTTTTATAATCAATTTTCATTTATAGCTTGATTTTTATCATATCTATACAAGATTTTCTGTTTTGGTTTTAGTTCATTATTTGTAATAACTAGTGACTTCTATGACTTCTTTATTTTTCGTTTTTTCGTGAATCTGAAAAAACATTCATAACGCAACTTTTCAAGAAAAATGTCATGACACAACTAGAAATTTTCTACGACGTTTCGTTTTCGTGAAACTATCTTCAGGTTTATTTTTTCTTATGAACTCCATATTTGATTTTCACACCAAATAATAATTTCCTTAATTAAATTGCCTTAAGAATGTTTTTTCAGATTCACTAACAAACGAAAAATAAAGAAGTTATAGGCAAAAAACGAAATTCTTGATTTTTATCATATCTATACAAGATTTTCTGTTTTGGTTTTACAATTAGTTCATTATTTGTAATAACTAGTGGTGGCGACTTATCCGGCCATTTTTACTTATAACCTATTACTTAGTATTCCACTATTCACAGGAATTAGTGTCTCTTTTAGGTGTTGGACACTGCAGATAATAATCAAGTTCAACCCCATTGAGATCTTATATACAGGTGTCCCGAAACTCAACGTCAAGCGGGCACCGGGTGAGAAGCCAACCCATACTTGTTCTGGTAAAAATAAGAAAAAAATTCCATGTCCCTTAGTTAAGTAGTAATAGACATATTTTTGAAAACGTTAAAAATCGGTCCTGTACATCATATCTTTAGATACTATGGTCAGAAATGTTCGCAATTTAATAGTGATTTTTTTAATAATGTATTCCTTATGAACCATGCTACTGTAGAAGTCACAAATCAAACAACAAAAATCGTTAGTTAAAAAAAACTATTAATTTGATTGAGTTAAGGTTGAAAGAATTTATGTCTATCAAGTTTGACACATGATTTCTAAAAAACGGGGTAGTACAACACCCTTGGCAAGTAATTTTAAAAGATGGCCTGTTTAGTCAAGTTTCCAAAATGGCACAACACTTGCCATTTTTCTTATCATAAAAATTATTATTGCCTATTTTTCTGCAAAAAACAAATTATTTTTAAAATTAATACTTTTGTGTGTTATGTGTATTTACTTTCTATTTCCTCTTAACTTTATTAGAAGATGTGCCAGTCAATATCTACGAACTACAAAATGTGGTTTCAACAAGATGTTGCATAAGGTTGCCCTTATGTCTTACAAAAAGACTCTTTCAAATAAGGTTAACGTAACGACAAAATTAAACAAACAAATTTATTTATTATTACTTTTTTAGCATTATTTTCTTAAAACTAAGGCAAATGTTCAAATTATTTGCCGTCGGCACTAATACAAGCTCTGCATCGTCACAGAAAAGATCTTTTTACTAGTTGTGCAAATCTCTTTGCATTTATTTCTTCTGCTGCTGTATAACTATTGTGGCGCAGTTCGGCAAGATTTTTAATCGATTTTTAATACACTGTTTCTTTTGTGCAATCCTAATAAAAAAATCAAGGGGATTTAGACCCAGAGAATGAGGAGGCCACGTAATGGAACCACGATGCCCAATCCATCTTTCTTGGTATTCTGTATGCAATCCCATACAGGACAAGCCGAATGAGCTGGGCAACCATCTTGTTGAAACCACATTTCTCTGTAGATATTGAGTGGCACATCTTCTAACAAACTTGTTAAATCATTTTGGAGGAAATACAAATAACATACGGAAGTATGAATTTTTTAAATAACGCGTTCTTGGCAGAAAAACAGGCAATAATATTTTTTAGGAAAAGAAAAATGGTAAGTGTTATACCATTTTGGAATCTTGACTAAACAGGCCATCTTTTAAAATAACTTGCCAAGGGTGTTGTACTAGTCCTTTGTTTAGAAATCGTGTGTCAAACTTAATAGACATAAATTCTTTCAACCTTAACTCAATGAATGTTGGATTATTATTCAATTTTCCTTTTAGCCACTGACAAAATTGAACTCTGATTCGATAATCTGTTGGAAGTAAATTTTGCACAGGTATAAAATGATAGGGATATAAATTTTCCTTGTGTAAAATTCTAGTCACGGATGGTTGGCTTATTCCAGTTGCTGCAGACAATCGACGAGTGCTTATTTCAGAATTTTGCGCAATTCTTACCAAAATTTCATCTTCTTGCTGCGGAGTGATAATCTTAGGACGTCCTGTATGATATTTTGGACGAAATGAACCTGTTTCACCCAATCGATTATAAATATTTTGAAATATCTTCCGGTTTGGCTGCCTTCTGTAAGGGTACATTTCACGATATTTTCTGGATGCTGCTTGCCCAGAAAAACGTTCTTGTGCGTAANGGTCTTATATATAATCTAGAGTGCGTATGCTGTTGTCCCCACCACGCCTAAAATGAAGCCAGAAAGGTCGCCATGTTAGATGTACCAACTTAGCGGGAAATTCGAAATTCTTATATATACTTATGCAAGAATTTACATTATTATAAACTGGAAAGACAGAAAATAATAACCAAAACAAAACACATTAACTTTTTATTAATAAATAATTATTAATTATATAGTATTTTAAAAGAACATAAACTAAGAAGAAAATATTTAAAACAATTCTGATTGATCACCTTAACCTTTTGTTTATAAATAATTGTTAATTTATTTTAAAAGAACTGAACATTCCTTAATAATAAACTTTACTTGAACTTCATTGTTAATTTCAAGTCAACTAACCAGAAACATTTTATGGACTGGTATAAATAATCTTCCAACCTACCAAATTATAAAAAACATATGTGAAACAAAAAGAATTCGAAAACCTCCAACAAAAATAAAATTTTAATAAAAATAACAATATATTTATGAGAATTGTGAGATTATAATTGTAGGTACAATAGAGATTTGAAACTATAGCTAAGTTCAGGTCGGTACATCCAACATGTCTGACTTTCTGATTAGCCCCACCACCACCACATACGCACTCTATAGGACTTTTTTCATTGAATACAACTTTATTTATAAATAGCAACCTCATTGTAATAATCCCAATACCATATAAATAACTGCCTTAATTAAATTGCCTTAAGAATGTTTTTTCAGATTCACTAACACACGAAAAATAAAGAAGTTATAGGCAAAAAACGAAAGTCATTTTTTTTCTTTTTTGGCCATATTTTAAAAACTAAAACGGCTAGATTCAAAAACTTTGTTGAAAAATGATAAGCTCTAAGATACGCAACTTTGCCCCCATTTAACCATGTCTGTATCTCTTATGGTTTCTGAGATCCCAATGGTGGGGGTTGAATTTGAATTACTCTTTATACAGAGTATCTCTTGTTGCAGTTTCGTCTAGTTTTCTTCTCTTCGCTTGTAATTCATCTTCACATTCATTACTAACAGAACTGTCGCTGTTATCACTTTCGATTATTAATTAAAGTATCCTCTTTTTAATGCAACAAGCCGTTTTGAAAAATCACTTTCAGTTCTTCAGAAATAAATCTTTGAAGTAATCGACAATTTTTTCGATTTTCAATTTTCGCCGATTAAGTTTTAAAAATTCGCATAAAATCCATNGCTACAGAATTGCCACCATAAAACCATTTTATAATCTGTACCTTTTCCGCTACAGTAAACAACATCTTAGTTTTTTTTTGCTAGGGTTAACTGCAAAGCGATGCGACCAACTTCGCCTCTCAACAATCTATGAACGATTCAATTTGTGCATTACCCCTACGCTTGTTTATCCCCCACTTAACGACACCGAATATGCACACACACGTATACTTATACGTACGTCCGTGTTGGGTGTATCTCCTAAAATTAAAGTTACCAATCGGTATATAAGACCTCAATGTTCAACCGCAATAGGACTTTTTTCATTGAATACAACTTTATTTATCATTAGCAACCTCATTGTAACAATACCATATAAATAACTGCCTTAATTAAATTGCCTTAAGAATGTTTTTTCAGATTCACTAACAAACGAAAAATAAAGAAGTTATAGGCAAAAAACGAAAGTCATTTTTTTTCTTTTTCGGCCATATTTTAAAAACTAAAACGGCTAGATTCAAAAACTTTGTTGAAAAATGATGAGCTCGAAGATACGCAACTTTGCCCCCATTTAACCATGTCTGTATCTCTTATGGTTTCTGAGATCCCAATGGTGGGGGTTGAATTTGAATTACTCTGTATAAAATCTCTGGTTGCAGTTTCGTCTAGTTTTCTTCTTTTCGCTTATAATTCATCATCACATTCATTACTAACAGAACTGTCGCTGTTATCACTTTCGATTATTAATTAAAGTATCCTCTTTTTAATGCAAAAAGCCGTTTTGAAAAATCACTTTCAGTTTTTCAGAAATAAATCTTTGAAGTAATCGACAATTTTTTCGATTTTCAATTTTCGCCGATTAAGTTTTAAAAATTCGCATAAAATCCAGTTCTTGGAATATGAGTATGAAAATTTCCCCAAATGTTAATAAAAGTGTCCTCTTTCCAATGAACCAACCAATTTTGAAAAATAACTTAGTTTTTGAGAAAACAATATTTGAAGTTTTGATAAAATTAATTTCTTGAATGATCCTTGTGGAAATATCACCAATTATTAATTACAGCATCCATCTTTTTAATGCAAAAAGCCGCTTTGAAAAATCACTTTCAGTTCTTGAGAAATAAATTTTTGAAATGATCGACAATTTGTTCGAATTTTGCAATTTTCATCGATTAAGTTTTAAAAAT
The DNA here is from genome assembly GCF_000648695.1 of Onthophagus taurus. Lineage (NCBI taxonomy): Eukaryota > Metazoa > Arthropoda > Insecta > Coleoptera > Scarabaeidae > Onthophagus > Onthophagus taurus. The sequence goes on from NW_019280718.1 coordinate 54,877, forward strand.
TCGTATAAAATCCAGTTCTTGGAATATGAGTATGAAAATTTCCCAAAATGTTAATAAAGGTGCCCTCTTTCCAATGAACCAACACGTTTTGAAAAATAACTTTTAGTTTTTGAGAAAACAATATTTGATGTTTTGAAAAAATTTTCGATGTTGCAATTTTCATCGATAACTTCCAAATTCGCTATAAAATTAATTTCTTGAAGGATCCTTGTGGAAATATCACCAGTTATTAATTAAAGTATGCTCTTTTTATTGCAACAAGCCGATTTGAAAAATAACTTTCAGTTCTTGAGAAATAAATTTTTGAAATGATCGACAATTTTTTCGAATTTTACAATTTTCCCCGATTAAGTTTTAAAAATTCGTATAAAATCTAGTTCTTGGAGTATTAGTATAAAAATTTCCCAAAGTGTTAATAAAAGTGTCCTCTTTCCAATGAACCAACACGTTTTGAAAAATAACTATTAGTTTTTGAGAAAACAATATTTGATGTTTTGATAACATTTTCGATGTTGCAATTTTCATGGATAATTTTCAAAATTCGCTATAAAATTCATTTCTTGAAGGATCCTTGCGGAAATATCAAGAAGAATAAGAGTTGCTGAGGAAAAGTTGAAGGGAATTGTTTAAGATCTTGTACATAGTTCGTTTTTTGACCTCATTAAAAGTGAGCTGCAATTAAAATAATTGCATTCACTGTTGATATAGTAGGTTGTCATTTTTATAACATTTTTAACTTTGAAAATCTTTGATTCTTCCTTTATCCAACATGGTAGACTTTTTGATTTGGAGTACCTTCATTACTTAAGTACCACTAAGTTTTATGTATTCCCATATCTCCCAGAAAAGAAATCGTCGCGAAAGGGATAAGCAGCAACCTAGAAGTGGGACATTAGTAGTTGTATGTAGTTTCATGTGGGGGTGAATTTCTTCACAGTACTTAGCCCCCAGTGGCCCCTTTGTACATTCCCACAATTTACTGTTCATTCAGGAAACCAGCCAAAGGTTTTAATGAACGTTAATATAGAATAGAAGGGTATGTTCTTTATAAAATAAAAAACAAATGGAGAACTTCTTACTTGTTTAATTTAAAAACTCTTAAAAATAAACACGAAAATTACTATTACATCTCAAAATGAACAGAAAAAATAAAAATCTATCACTGAAACTTTCAAACGTTAAGTGAACAATAATACAACACTAGTCTTAACTATAAAATAATGAAACCGGATGGAGAGTGAATGAGAAAGGGAGGGGACTTTAAAATGGGATTTTAAAACCATTTTTAACAAAATCAGGTTTTAAAATTTGAGGTCTTATTTAAATAGTTGAACAGGGGTTTATAATAATATGAAGTTTGATCATTTAGAGTTTCATATTCGGGCAAACTATCATATCTTTTTATTTCTGACATTTCAAGAAGATCCAATTTATGTATCCAAGTACAATAATTTATTACACATTATTCTTTAAATTCTAAATATCAGAAAAACTACTAAAGTTAGATATATGACATACTTATCATTAACTAAAGGTAACTTGATGGGCAATTCAACTATCACACAATATACAGGATGTTCCATTTAAAAAACTTATGAAAAAGCCATTTGAAACACATCAAAAGTAACTGAGTTTTATGAACACGCTGTATAGCGTATCTAATATCTTTGGATACTGTCGTTTACCTACTGGCTTTGAGTATTATCTGACATAGTTTCAAGGCAAAATTAGAAAAAATGTCGTTTTTACATAGTTTTTAAAAAGATCCTGCAATGAACACATTTTGGAAAAACAATTGAATATCTTACGAACTATGAAGGCTATGAGTTAGTAACATATACGGTTGTATAAACAAATTTCATGCTATTCATAATATGATCAAATATACAGGGTGTTCCATTTAAAAAATCTATACCGGGTGTCCCTCAAAAGTGGCTCACCCCAATATTTTTCTTTATTATTGGTGAAATAAGAAAACCATTTGGAATGCATACTTAGTCGCTAAAACGGATTATTATGACATGAAATCATTCTTTTTGTACTTCCGGTTATACCGGATGTGAGTACTAATTTCGTTATTTTTTTAAATCTATAATTTTTTTTTCTTCAGTTGGGTTTATAGTATAATTTCACATAACTTTTACTTGAAACAATTTTCACGATAGCTTATAATTTTTGAAAAAAAAATTATTTTCGTTATTTTATAACGTTTTAGTACCTTCGGAAAATGTATTACAACTTTTGACGCATAGTAGCTAGGTTAATAGTATAAACTACGTTATGTCCCTCTTGATTTGCTATTTCTCGAGCAGTGATCACTGCTATGCTTTAGTCAGTGGTTCTTTTTTAATAATGGTGTAAATTAACAGTTGTATTAAATTAGTTTTAAAAGAAAAATATGGGGGTGAGCCACTTTTGAGGGACACCCGGTATACTCTCCGTTACGCCTAAATGGAACAACCTGTATAAGTGAAATAATTTTACGTAATAGAAAGTGGTGAGTCAAACAACTTTTGTATAAAATATTTTTTTTCTTTCTCAAACGGTTTAGCAACTATCGTCCGCCGGGATATTAATAACTCACCCTGTATAGGTATAGCATTGCAATTGTGATATTCAACAGCGTAAACTCCGTTGCTCTGCAAGGCTTCTTGTTTATTATGGTAGTTTGACAAAATCTTACTTATTATGTGGCTGTTGGAGAAAGCCAATGTTATGTTATATTTTGCAAAAATGGCTTTAGATTGGATAGTTAAATTATTGTAGGGTATGGATTTATAAATGGTAATATGTATTGTTTTTAGTATATAAAGGATCTCTTTTTAGTTTATAGTTTTTTATAAGTTTATTGATTATGGTGAGGGAGAAACTATTGACATTAGCAAGGTTTTCAATGTACTTTAGTTTTCTAAGTAAAAATGGGCAGAATCAAAAGGTATCGTTATGGGTAGTGTTAAAGGTTTACGAAAACTGTTATATTCAATTTTATCATTATTGTTAAGAATCCTAAGGAAATTCAATTGTTTTTCTTTTTCAATTTCGAGAGTAAATTTTAGTTTTTCGTGTGCGTTATTAATTTGTTTTTGAAATAAATTTAATGTTTCAAGATTACCTCCCCAAATGCAAAAAATGTCATTTACATAATAACTTTTTAATATTGCTGAAAAAAGGGTTGTTATTGTTGATTATGAATTCATTTTCTACGTGGTTGCGTAGATGTCAGCAAGGAATCCAGATAGTGGCATACCCATAGGTAACCCTTTGGCTATGTTATAGTAGTTGTTATTGAGGGTACAAAAGTTTTGTGTACATATATGTTTTAATATTTAATTGAAATGATCTATTTCTTCTGGGTTATTGGTGACAGAATGAAAAAGTTAATGTCCAGCGTGAATTTTATTGGGATGTTGGAGTAAAGATTAGTGACGTCAAATGATACCATTAGAGCACCTTTAAATTTGAATCCTTTGTTTTCTCTATGAATTCTCTTGAATCAAACTAGGTTTGATTTATAATAATTTATTTTTTTCTTTTTAGGAAATCGTGGTAAAGCAACGAGTTTATTTGATGGCGACACAGATAGACAATTAGCAAGTCATTTAGTGAAAATATTAAAGCAAGCAGACCAACCAATTCCTGATTGGCTAGAAAAGTCGGGACAAGGAAGAAGTATGTACGAGTCTTCATCGTTTGGTGGCGAAGATGTTCGCGGAGACAGTTATGGCCAAGATCGGCAAACGATCGCTCAGGACTTTGTTGCGGAAAAGGATGAAGAATGGTAATCGCCGCGAGTAGAACGCCCCCTTTATAGTTTCTTTCGCTAACTTATAGTGAGACATTTATTTTGAGTTTATTTCTAACTATAAGAATTCGAAAATAAACGGATCTGCAACATGCTGTGCCTCGCAGTTTAGTTAACTTAAGTTTATGAAGTTCTGTTTTGTTTCGTTTTATATTATGACTTAAAAACATTTACGATGGCGTTAACAAATTATAAGTTTATATAAGTTATGATTTATATATATATAAACTTAAAAATGTTTGGTTAAGTTTCGTTTATCGTCGAAAAAGTTTTGTTTTGTTTCGTTAGTTATACCTACAAAAATAATGATTGTTTCATACTTATTTTGAGTCTTAGTTATTAGAGTTTCGAAAATAAATATTTTTTTATAGCATACCAAAGTAAGGATTTTTCATTTTTTATGTCACCTTTGTAATTCTTTTAATATCATAAATTAATCCTCCTACATTATTTTCATTGTTTTACAACATATCTATTAACCCTAATAATTCTTTAGCTATGTTGTAGATGCTGTTGATGAATAAGAGCCGATTTAAGTGTAGAATTTGGGCTATTTTCACTGGAATTGCCAAAAGCGGACGAATTTGGCGAAGGAGAGGACGTAGCATAACAGAGATAAATGACTTATGCTTTGTAATTGATGTTGAATTTTCTTCTTCGGCATCTAAAATTTATTTTATCAATTTAATTGTGCTACAAAAGAAATTAATAGCTTACTTGTATAGCAATATATTATTGCTAAGATGGTGATGGTAAAAATTAATGTTTTCATTGCAAAATTATTACAGTTGTAACAATGAATCTTTACATTTAAATAAGTGTGGGTTTAATATCTTTTTATTATGATTTATCGTTTTAATTTTTTAATAATTTACATTGTCATAAAAATTTTATAAATTCAATTTCTTTAATTATAGCTATTAAGCAAGTCATCAATTCATTTTCCAAGGCTAATTTTTTTGGATTTCGTAACATACTTTTGTTTTACAGGATGGGGTTGTTGTCCCCAAGCAAGGACCGTTTCCGCCACTCTCTGTTGGCCTTGACCTCATCCACCATATAGGTTGGCTACCGCATCTTAGATGAGGTTGCTCAGGTTACCAGGGTTCACTGCATGGAGGTGAGATCGGTATTGGATATGGGAGGTTATATGACAATCTCTTGTTTATAATAATCTTACCGTCACCATGTATAAAACATGATGACGACCGATTCGCCTTTTTAGCATGTTTTCTTCTCCACCCAACCACCCCAAAGAATACCTGCATCGAACTTAACATCAATAATTAAATGAACGAGTTTGATCCATGTTGACCAGTATTTTCTATAATATAAATTAAATAAAAATACTTTTTCTGGTCTTTTTTATTTTACTGTTTGACCGGTTTCAGCATAAGCCATCATCAGAGACATTAATAGTACAACAATAGATTTTGGTAACACCTTAAATCCATTTTGTTGCTCATATATATCATATTACAAGTATATACGTTAAAAATTAAAAATCATGAAGTATAAACACATTCCAAGCACGTTAAAGTTAAAATTTTACAATAAAATTTAAATCAACACGGTTATACGAGGATTAACAGGCACTTATGGTATCATACCATATGTAATTAATAATGTATTATTAATGTCTCTGATGATGGCGTAAGCCGAAACCGGTCAGACAGTAAAATAAAAAAGACCAGAAAAATTATTGCTTTTATTTAATTTATATTATTAACATTAATAGATTCGCAAGGAATCAGTCGACCTATCACTATCTATAGCTGCTAATCGTTGAAACATTGGTTTTCTTGTGGTTTCAAAGTTATTAAATAAGGATAACAATTTTTTCAGTCGAATCTTTTATACTTATAGAGTTCTTTATTACCGGCAAATGTAATGGTCATATTTAGACATCTACTTTTACAATATAATTCCTTCAGTAGGTACATTACGCTATACTCAAGAAAGAAATCGAGTGAATTGCTCGATTTTCTTGAAAAACCTTCTTTTTCCGGTTGGAAGTTCATTCTTGCTTCGTTCGTTTGTTATGGTATTCCCCTTCATTTATTTCATCCACATCTAGGCTCTCATGCGTTTAGTTTTTCTCACAGTTGCCGTTCTTTGTAAGTGTTCCCACCAACCGAGCTGTCTTTGCTCTATAAACTGTAGTGTGGGTATTAATTCCAGGTCTTTTCTTATTTCTTAAGGACCAGTTGCGAGAACTATAGAAGGAAGATGCGAAACAGAATAGAGACACTCTTAGAACAGGTTAAGACACACAAAGGGCTGTCATGCCAATGATGATTTTCAATGTAGAGCCCAAAATGATCTACACTAATTTTATGATTACAATCTATACATTCAAGTATAATTGCTAAAGATTTTGTTTTTTCCGTGCTTTCCAACCTTCTCTGGACAGTGACTCGTTGTATCGTTTCTGTACATTAATTCGATGTTCGTCCTTTTGATAACAATATTTAATGAATTCATTATTTGTTAAATGGCACTACATCCTTGGTAAACAGACTAGCCGCAATACAGGGTGATTCTCAACTTATACCCATAAACTTGGGGGTTTGTTTCTCATGACAAATAATGACTAATGGGCGAAATAAATTTGTAATAAAAGTTTTTCTGTTTCCTAGACATCTGTGATATTTACCTTCAAATCAAAAATACATACATAAGTAATTTTTGATATTTTCTATACACAATTGTGCTTCCCGAATCCATGATCTCCCACTAGCGCAGCCTGAACCAGGGTATTGGCGAATTGTCTCTGCAGCGGCATGTATCCAATATTGCTCAGTATTAACTTCCTTGGCGTACACTATGCTTTTTAAGTGAAAAAATAAATCAAGTGAATTGAGGACAGACGATCGTGGTGGTCAGACTATTGGATCACCTCGACTTATCCATCTTACAGGAAATACATTATCTAGATGTCGCCGATTATATCAGATATCTACGAAACTAATTATGTGTCATGTCATGAGGAATAAATCCCCAAGTTTATGCGTATAGATTGAGAATCAATCAACATATTACATTATAATAAGTGATATCGACTATTTTCAAGCCATCATATAGGTGCTGTGGGGACATGAACATTCTGGGTATGGCCCCCAAACATCTGATTAGTCTGATTAAGTAGGATATTTTCAGATAGATATTTATAAATTGCCAATACATATTTTTGTACTTCTGGATGGAATGGTGGAAGACGCTTCACTACATGATTCAATTCAGTTAATTTATCTCATATTTCTCATCCATTTTAATCCTGAAAGTAAAAAATTAATGAATATTTTTTATATATTTCTATAGCGATCGGTTTTTATGACTCTGTCATTTTCCTACTGTATTTGTAAAACGAACAAAGACGGGGTTGTAACAGGTAGTTTCCCATTGTAGAATGCTGGGATTCCTCACTCAGGGCCGCATCAAGGAACACACTTTACTTGCAAATTGTAGAAAAATAATAGGGTGATACATATATAAATACTCATTATTCTCTTATTTGTTGTGTTTCTAATATTAAGTACATATTTTTTCTAAGAAATCTTTTGAGAAGGCATGCATTGTCTGATTATAAAAGAGAGCGGAGGATAATTAGATTCTTTAAAATTTTGTTATTCTATTATTTAGGCATTCCTAAAAGTCATATTTTTTTCTAAGACTTTTATACTAGTTTTTATAATTAAATTTTAGTTGTTATAACTAAACTTTGGTTTTTTATAAAATTTTAGTTTAAAAAAATTTAAGTTCTACCCTGTTCTTGACTGACTGTCATAAATCTTTTCAGCTACTCGAGCGGGCAGAAATCACCACAGCTTTTATTTATGACTGTCATATAAACCAATCTGGATGTGGAAGAGTATAGTCTCCAATATTTCTGGTGGTTTTTATGACCCTCAAAAACAGTAGTGGCAGTAATTATCACCCGGAAAAAGTACCTGGACATGATTTATGATAGGTCCTCCTAGGGAACTAGGTCCAGGGACGCACTTCTTTTTTATTTTATTTTAAATTCAACAAAATAAAACAGAAATGTAGTAAAGAATATAAATTTACTTATACTTAAATGATTTTACAAAAAAAAGCAAGTATTAATTTATAATATAAAAATTAAAACATATTTTTTATAATTATCTTAGAATTAGTGTGAAAAGATAATAAATTTTATAATAATAATCATAAATTATTTAAGCAAATGTAGTTTTTAGATAGATTTAAATAATTTGTTGTATTTTCACACAAAGTAATGATATTTAAGTTTTTAAATATTATGTTATTGAAATTTTCGTTAATGTGGACCTGAACAACTCACGCCAGAGTTTGGGGTTCGTAAACTACCTGTATACAACCCCATCTTTGTTCGTTATATGACTGCAATTAAGTCATAAAAACCACCAGAAATATCGGAAACTATATATAATGGAGCAGTTTTTGGTAAAAAAAATACTAAAACATGATGAAAAAATTGAATAAATCGTCCAATCAGTACGATCAATAATAAAATTATTAACAGGTTTACTTTAAAATTTATTTTCACTGTCAACTCGATCGTTCCTCGTCCTCTAACGACTTATTTATCTCTTGTAATTAAGTAAGTCTCTCAGAAAACTTCCGTAGTACGTTCTCGACTGCAGTTTGAACGAATTCAAGTTAAAGGCACATTATACATTATCAAGAAAATTATTTAAGAATTAACTCATAATCAGAAAGTCATCAAATTAATTAATTATTTAATAAGAGGGTAATTAGTTAAATAAGTAGTATTTTATTTTGTTGTTAGAACAAATTTCAATTGATAGTGATAATTTGATTTGCGAACACACCATGTCAAATTATTACCGCCTGCGCCTACCAACAACTAGCACTACTGGCCATAACTAAACACAACTCCTGCCGCCAGCCAGTTCCAATCATGCATATCACTGTGATCCATAATCTTCTTTATCTTTTCTCAGTCTTTCTCTCTTCCTCGAGATCTCTTCTCTCCTTCCATCCGGATACTCCTGCAAGATATGCTGCAGGTTGTTCTCACTTACCCCACACACAAACATCCCTTTCGTCTCCCTCAGTCGAAATTTTCTCAAATATATATTGAGTGGATCATGTCCCGCCATCAGCTGAATGCCCTATCTTTCATAAATCTATACACCACTGTACCCTAATCGTATTCCATCCATCTGCCCCCCCCCCCTTTACAGACACCCTCCTCACATCCCCTTCCACAGCTTCTGAGCTTACCACCTTATCGACTCCGTCATAACTACATTCTCCCTGCACTTCAGCGAAGCTCTCAAACACTTTCACACTTCTGCACTTCTTCTCTTACTCATCAGCAACCACCCCAGTGCTGTCATATTGTCCTTACACATCCTATATCTATGTCTAGTGTCCCCTTCTCTATCCCCCATTTCACCCTAAGCTTATTGATTGTAGCTTCGCCGGAGTTATCGTTGCTACATCTTCCATCGCTACTCTATGCTCATTCATGAATCATGACTGTTAAAAGAGCAGGAGAGCAGCAAAACAATAACTTTAGATTCAAGGACTAACGATAGAGCCCGAGACGCGGAAGAAGTGGTGGCAAACTTTGTAGCGATTAGCTACACTGATCCAGAAATTACACTGCCAGGCATTAAGATACGTAATGATTGAAAATGAGGAAGTAGTGGAATCATTTATAGATTTCATTGAAACAAAAGATAAAACTGCTGAAGGAATTCCAAAGAGCATTTTGAGCAAACCTGAAGTTGATGATCTCGATATTACCAACTGTAGAGGCCAAGCATGTGATAATGCTGCTGATATGACTGGAATGCATTTAGGAGTTCAGCAAAGAATTAAGGAAATAAATCCCAAAGTTGAATTCGTACCTTGCTCAAATCATTCGTTACACGCTGCCTAACTTGGGGCAAGTTCAGAAACTTTTTTCGGCACATTAGAAAGTTGCTATTCATTTTTTTCCATACCCACACATCGTTGGGAACTTCTGATAGCAGCTACAGGGAAAAGTTTAAAAATGGGTTTAAGATACGCGATGGAGTGTAAGAGGCGATGCCATAAAAATGACATTGCTTCATTACCAAGACATTCTCGTCGCTTTGTAGTAGGAACTTTGCTAGTTACGATGGAGTTATTTTCCTCAATTTGTTTCTTGGACCTCTGACAACATCAAGTGAATGATGCATAAAAATATTTACAAACAAAGGCACTTGATATAAGACACTGCGTTCAGAAAATAAATGCTTTGCAGATGGCACTGAGAGAGAAACGAGAGGAATGGGCAGATGGTGATGTAAGTTATGCAAAAAATATGTGTGAAGAACTTGGAATTTCCATGGAACCTCAGCGACGCATAACGAAAAGACATATTTTTGATGACGGAACCAGAGATGCCAACTCTTGTGAAAATGAAGTTATTTTCTCCGTTGGATAGAAATTCGTGAGCGTTTTGAGCAGCTGTTACTAGATTCGGACGATACTAAATATGATGTGGACTGACGAAATTGACGAGCAGGACTTCAAGGTGGATCGGACTTTTATTGCTGACACAGGCAACAAAAATAATTAATGCGGATCCACTTGTGACCGATAACGCAAAAAGAAGAGACCACGCTGATTGTTTGAGTGGAAGATACTCCATAAGATTTTTGGTCCTACCCAGGATGAAGGCGTAGCTGGAGTATCAGGATGAACCACGAGCTGGATAACATAATGGGGGACCTACGATGACTGCATTGGAGGCGCATGGCAGACTCATGTGCTGACACGATGAAGAACATGGAAGATAGCAGTAGAGGAAGATTTACGGATTCTCCGTGTTGAACGATTGAGTGAGATTGCGGGGAACAAAGGCGATAAATTTCATTAAATCTCTTTATTTACAGCTAAAATCATGCTTTTTACAATTTACTTTTTTGTTTCACCAATAAATCACGTAATTGCCTCCTTAATATTTTTCCACTTGGATTTTTAGGAATTTCATTGACAAAATAAACTCCACCATGAAGATGTTTTGGTTTAGATAATTGATCTTAAAAAAATGTATTAAAATTTTATCGAAAATTGAATCAAAACTTACCTGATATAACCTTTTTGACTTCGTCTTCTGTTAAACTTTGATCAGCTTTAACAATAAAAGCAGTGGCAACTTCTCCAGCTTCGTCGTCGGGTTTTCCAACAACTCCCGCGTCTTTAATCCTAGGGTTTGCAATCAAAATGGCTTCTAATTCGGCTGGAGCTACTTGAAAAGCCTTGTATTTGATCAATTCTTTTAATCGATCGACGACGTAAAAGTAGCCATCTTTATCGTAATAGGCTAAATCGCCTGTGAGAAGCCACCCATCGTCGGTGAAACAAGTCTTTGTTGCTTTTTCATCTCCGTAATAACCTTTGGTTACCATTCTTCCTTTAACGCAAATTTCGCCGATTTGATTTGGACCTAAACTTTTTCTTGTTTCTGGGTCACATATTTTTACGGTCATTTCAGGGACGACTTTTCCTGATGAACCACTTCTTCGTTCATTCGATGGCATCATTGTTATAGCTAACGTTGCTTCTGTTAACCCGTAAGCTTGACGAAGGTTAGAAACGAAGGAGAATCTAAAAAAAAGTATGTTACATTTTATTTTTTAAATTTTATTTGTTTACTTTTTATCTGCTGTTTGTTCTAATTCATGACTTAAAGGTGCGGCTCCGCAAGTAATTTCATGGAGGCTTGTTAAATCGTAATTATCAACCATAGGATTTTTAACCAAAAAGTTCATAATTGGTGGAACAATCGAGATGTTGTTGATTTTAAACTTTTCGATGGCTTTTAAAAATTTTGCCTCTTCAAAACGTTGCATTACAACTATTTTGTTTTTTTTAGCCAAACCTGTAACGTTGGTCATAAAACCATATCCGTGAAAGAATGGTAAACATCCCATAATAGTTTCTGGACCAGCTGCATGAATTCTTGGATCTCTAAAAAACAATTTATGTTAATCAAATTGATATAAAATTTTTTATAGTACCTAAAATGACTCATTCTCATCGCAATATTATCGTGCGTTGTCATAACTCCTTTTGGAAATCCAGTTGTTCCCGAAGAATACAAAATACAAGCTAAATGCTCAAAAATATTAACCTCAGTGATTTTAAGATCATCTTCTTTAAAATTTTTTTCGCAATGCTTTTCGATAAAATCCTCAATGGTATCGAAACCACTCGTTTTATCCATTGGGTCCATAATAATGATTCTTTCAATATAATCAACCTTTCGTTGTAAATCCAGGTATGTTTTTAATTTTGTTTTGGAACAAAATATAATTTTCGGTTTTGCTATACCAGCTGAATGTAATAATTCTCCTAAAAATTAACATATTAAATCGTGTTTTTTTTAAGATTAAGACATATAAGACATTACTCTCGGTGTAATTATGATTTAATGGTGCGCTTATCATCCCTAAATAGAACCCAGCAACAACCGGCACGAAGAAGTAATTATTATTTTCACCGGAAATTGAGATGACATCGTTGGATTTGTAACCACAATTTTGTAGAGCTCTTGCAAGGCGACATGTTAATTTTAAGAAATTGTTGTGAGTTAAAAAACGTTCCGTTTTAACGTCGATCTGTAAATATTTAAGTCATTAACTTATTTTATTATTTATTTTTTAATTGTTTAATGTTTCCGTTTGTTTTTTAGGAACAAGTTTGAACTGACGAAATCAGTAGAAAGGTAACAATATATACTTGGATGCAGATTTAAAAATTCCTCCTTCAATAGTGTAGCTAAGCAAAAAGTGACCATTTTGGCGTTTATGCCATTTTGGCTTAGCACCATCGATATACACATACGAATTGAGGCGGGGGAGATAGAACAAGTGGCATAAACAATAAACAACATACCAATAGTCACTTTTAACTAAACTTGGACCATAACAGAATAACTGATGACAAAGATATAAGCGGCGAGAAGAGAAATGCGCTACCTCAGAAGAGTAAGAGGGATAAAATAAGGAATGTCGCTGTTAAGAATGATCTGGGAATACAATCTACACTACTCTCCAAAATTATCGCACCACCTAAATTATGCATTAAGTTTAAAGGTATTTTTTTTTGAATCAACGAATGGATTTTGATGATTCTTTCTTCACGATATAAGTTGATTTTTAAGGAAGAAATGTGTTGATGGTTTCTGACAATTATTGTCAACGTTTTACCCATATACGGGGTGTAAAAAGAAATTTATGTTTTTTCTTCTAATTTTGCAACACCCTGTGGAATTTATCAGAAAGAACCGCTACATTCCATTTACATTACGTTAGAATGGCAACCCTTCTCTACATTTTCGTTCAAGAATCATCTTGATATCTCTTTTATAAAGGAAGATACACAAGTTTAAATGTAACGAATTTTTATTAACATTTTAAACAAGTAAGTGAAAACTAAAAAACACTACATAATCCTTAATCAATTCTCTCAAAATCACCTAATAACGTGTATTTCCCCCCTCTCTTACTTACTCACTTCTTCACAGCGACGAGGCATACTTAAAATCAAGCGTCGAATTTGATCTTGATCAATTACATCCCAAACATCTCTTACCATCCTCTCAACGTCGTCCAAAACGATAGGTGGTGGATGTCGGCCCCTTAACTGACGATCAATATCCCATAAATTCTCTATTGGATTGAGATCAGGGCTACAGGGTGGCCAGTCCATGGTTTGTATACCAACTTCATCCAAATAGTCACGGACCGTATAGGCAACATGAGGTCTTGCATTATCATGCATTAATAAAAAATTATTTCCTATGTAAGGAGCAAAGGGTACCACGTGTTCCGATAAAATGTCAGTATTAGTACTAATTCGAATATTATGAACATCTGCTACTTGTATCTGTAAGTTTCTCATTGTAACAAAACGTTCCCTTAAAGCACGAAATCTAATAAAACGATCTTGGCGTAGTGTTGTGACTCTCCTTCTTCCTTGTCCAGGTCATCTTGTATGATCATTTGTCTCTTGAAATCGTTGAACGGCACGTGATATTGTTGTATGAGAAACACCTAATCTCAAGCCTATTTCACGATAACTTATTCCTTCATTGGCTAAAGTAACTGCCTCAACACACTCATCGCGGTTTAAATGTCTTGAAATACGGTCCATGTCAAATAAACACTTAATAACCCAAAGCAGCAACTTGCTAAATGCCTAAATAAAATTGACAAGCATTTCTGTCAAACTGTTTGATATTTCATAGCCTGCTTGTTTCATTAGTAAGGACTACATTTCAACAAAATTAAGTCAAACTTAAAAAATGCGCATCTCCCTTGATAAAAGAGATATCGAAATGATTCTTGAACGAAAATGTAGAGAAGGGTTGCCATTCTAACGTAATGTCAATGGAATGTAGCGGTTCTTTCTGATAAATTCCACAGGGTGTTGCAAATTTAGAAGAAAAAACATAAATTTCTTTTTACACCCCGTATATGGGTAAAACGTTGACAATTGTCAGAAACCATCAACACATTTCTTCCTTAAAAATCAACCTATACCGTGAAGAAAGAATCATCAAAATCCATCCGTTGATTCAAAAAAAAATACCTTTAAACTTAATGCATAATTTAGGTGGTGCGATAATTTTGGAGAGTAGTGTATATTGGGGTATATTGAAGGATACAGCTAGTTTAGTGGAAATACTTGCAGAGGTTGGGAGAGGAAGTATCAGTTAAAAAAGTATGAAAGGCAAAAATATATAAAAGCAGGAGGAAAAGCAATAGCGAGAATACTAACGACAGAATAGCATCTGGAGAGATGCCACGGTGTTGGTGGGAAATAGAAAAGGATATTAAAGATTTCTTGCATTAAATGATAGAAAGATTCTTGAATTATACAGGGCCGGACAGTTTTCTCGCTGCTTCAAGATTGGCGAGGATATTGACCATGTCTATGCGATATACTTTAAGCGTTCAGAGGTTGAGGAGGCGTTGAGAGGTATCGATGTGTCCAAGAGGAGCGGACCGTATTCCAGTTATTATAATTAGCAATTGCTCGGAAACATTATCGCTTCCTTCAACTTTTATATTCAACCGGTCCATTCAATCTAGAGTTCTTCCACGCGTTTGGAAGGAGGCTAATATAACTCCTATCTTCAAATCCAGACATGCTAGTGAGGTTTCGAATTATAGACCTATATAGTTACTACCTCTGTTCAGCAAAATGTTTGAAAAGCTTATTTATGATAGACTATTTTTCACAGTGGCTTTTTTGCGAGACGCTCGGTCGAGAGTAACTTGCTGGAGTATACTCACTACATATTAAAGTCAATTGATGATTTTTATCTAGTTGATTCTATTTACACGGATTTCAGTAAGGCTTTCGACCGGGTAGATCATAAACTTTTGCTTACAAAACTTCGACAGTTCGGTATAGATGAATACTTGATTCGATGGTTTCAGTAAGGCTTTCGACCGGGTAGATCATAAACTTTTGCTTACAAAACTTCGACAGTTCGGTATAGATGAATACTTGATTCGATGGTTTGCCTCCTATCTGTGTGGAAGAACTATGATGGTCTCGATCGGTGGTTATTTCTCCAACATTATGTTTTTTTTTAACATTTATATTATAACATTATATTTTAATATCCTCAACATATTTACCGTCGACCTCGGCTTAATTAGATGAAATCATACATTTCCTACTTTAGCTAAAGCTGAGGCGGCTTTTGGAGGAGTCGCATCAATGTCATGATCAGTTTCGGGTTGACATGATATTAATTGTAGAACCTCGGTCGCAAGCTATTTTGGTTTAATCAGATAAAATCATACATTTCTAACTTTATATGAACCCGAGGCCGCTTGCGATCGAGGCGCAACGATGTGATGATCAGGTTCGGGTTGATATGATATTAATTGTATAGCCTCGGCCACTGGTTTGCCAAAATACTAGATTTAACGGTTGATCCTACCTACTTGAGATTAAGAATCATATTGCGGATATTTGCAAAAAGATTATCTCATATATTTTCCTACTTCATAGATTTCTTGGTTTTCTTCACTCAATCATCATCATCATTTGTGGGACTACAATTCTGCGGATTCTGGCCTCGCCAAGTGTCCTCCAGCTGTTCTTCAGCCTATAAATCCAATCTGAGTTTAGACCTTCCTTGTTTTTGCTTTCCTTGTTGTTTGGCATACACGATCCTCTTCAGCATGACCTCAATTCTAGCCATAACACCTAGTTCTTCGTGTTTTCCCACCAGTTGGTATAATTTAAAGTTGTATCTTCGTCGCCATGTTCCTTTTGAAAATCGTACACAGGATTTTCCTCTCAAAGATGAGTTCCGCACCATACCTAACCATTACTTTTTCAGGGTTTGTAAATTTTTAATTTTTGCTACTCATGTTATAGCTGGAGACATTAAGAATATCATTAAGACATTTTTAACCGAAAATGCACTCGATATTACCCAACATTTTCTTTGTGACTTATAAACGAAAACATGTCTCTTGTGACCTTTGAGTATTGCAAGATTTTTAACGAAATAAGTTTCGATTTCTAAGACTTTATCATAAATTACAATTATTTTTAAATTTAAAGGTGTCTAAATTATATAAATTTTGGTAATTGTGGGTTTAAAATTCTCACTTTTTAATGTTGACATAAGGTTATCATCAAATAATGCGTAACTGAGTTTAACAGTCTTCAAAGTTCGCATTATGTAATTACATTATTTAAAATAATTATGTTTCAATTTAAAATCTTTTAACTTACATATGCAACTTCCTCTGGTCCCGCTTCTTTTAAACTGTCATAAATTCTTTTACCAATTGAAATTTCTGGTATTGGAATCAATCTGTTGGGCCCATGAATTAAAAATTCCTCAGACATTCTCAACGAAAATGTTACAACAGAAAAAGAACTACAACTAAACTTTCTCTCGGTCAATCTTCTCGAATTAAATCGGTTTTATCAACTGCAAGAAGACCGCGTGTTCACTTTTTATCTTATAATAAATACAACTCATCGTGAGTTTGCGCATACGTTCTATTCTATAACTTAAATAATTTATTACTATTTTATTATATGTTTATTATTGTAACGTTTTCGATTTTATGGAAACACTTTAAAAATTTAAATTGTACAAAAAATATAAATTTCAGTTAATTAGGTGGTGGGATAAACAAACTTTATTTATAGTTTTGCTTGTTAACGAAAATAATGAGTGAATTTGGTGTTTTTAAATGGTTTATGTTTTTATTTTTAGTTGACCTTTAAGATTATTTAATTCTTTACATAATAGATAAGAGAAGAATACGCTGTTTGCGCACATGAAACGATTATAAGATTAACTTTATATTGGCTAGATTCGGTTTAATTTGATTCCTTGTTATAACATGTAAAATTTAAAACTTCGTTCTAAAAGTTAGGCAAGGAAACCTTTGACATTTGTGATCGGCAAGAAGATATTTTTTTTGTGGTTTCTTATCGTCTTTGCATTTCTATTTAGCTCCGCTTCGAAGTCTTATAAGTATAAATTAAGGACCAACGGTCATTTTTACACATATTGGGGGAAGTTTCCTCTCTGTATATTTGCGATTTTATGCCACTTACATATTTATTTATAGAACACAATAACTCAAATTTCTCTACAAAATGATATACATATTTGGTATTGTAAAGTAGTTAATAATATAAATTGTATTTTAAAGTAGATTAAGTAGTATGAGAGAGAGTTAGTATTGCTTTCATGCAAGGTCCTTGAGTATTGCTTATAAGGTTATCCAACTCGAACAAATTGTCGTTGACGGGGTGAGGTAGGAAATGTGACGTCATTGGAGGAAAAGTATAATACAGAGCGTTCAACAATGATTGTAAGGTGTTTGGATTTCCCGCTTTTGTGTTTAATTTTTAAGGCTGGTATGAGAAAACTAATAAACATAGGCGTATCATAGGAAAAATTTCGAAGGCATTAAAAAATGTATGAGGTTAAAAAATTTATGTTTAAAATTTATCAATGTGTAACTTTACTAACAAAATTTAAAAATATGTATGAAATCAATTAATTTATTCACATTTTGTCATAATAAATGTTGAAACTTGTTAACTCGAAAGCAATTAAAACATACCATGCCACTGATTGTTAAAAATACGTCGATAACTTACAATCATTGTTGAACGCTCTGTATAATATACATGATGCCCATTATGTATGGAATATAGTATATATCTTGGTAAGTATCAACTTTATAAAAAAACAATTTATACAACAAAAGTTGTTTAATATTTTGTTTGTCATAATAAGGCATTCAATTGTTTTTATTTGGGAAAACAAATGAGCAACGAATAACACTTGAAGTTTTTTAAATGGCAATGTATCCTTTCGTTAGGCTCATTTGATAGAGATTTGTTTTCTCTTTACGATGACGTAAAATTTTAGTACCCTTATACCAGAAAATTTTTGAAAAAAATTCAAAAATTGTTTATTAAGAAAATTTAACTAATAACATGAAAACAACAATTTAACGCTTAGTAACAATTAAAACTAGACCTAGATCTAGAAAGTTCTAATTTTCTAATTCTAGGTCTAGTGTTAGTTCTAGTTTTAGTGCAATAAATATATACAACATAGTAATATCTAGCAACATCATGTTTGGATTCATTTTAATGTTTTTTTTTAATAAAGAATACATTATAAAAGAATACCATGAAGTTGTCCATTTGTCTATTATATGATAACTAACTTCAGATTTATAATGTCAACCTCAATTTTGACATATTTGTAATCTTCATTCAAAATCCTTTAAAATGAGTGCAAACACGACATATTTATCTTCACTATTAATGAAGTTATGGTCAACTTCCGGTTAGAAATGTCAACGTCAATTTTGACATATTTGTAATTGTCGTGAAAAATCCTTTAAAATGAGCCCAAACATCATACGTTTAATTCTAATATTAGTCGAGATATGACAACTTCCGGTTTGAAATGTCAATGTCATTTTGCCAAATTCTTAATTTCCATAACGTGTCTTAAAATTTATCACAAAAACAAAAATAAATAAAACAAAATTAAAAATTAAGGTTGGTATTAATATTTAATAATTGAATTGCTATCTTCATTGTAGCTAACTTCGGGTTTAACGTTTTTTTATTCAAATTTTTTTGTTTTTTGAGATAAGTGCGTCATGTTTGGACTCATTTTAAAGGTTTTTTTAATGAAGATGACAAATACATGTGTCAAAATTGACGTTGACGTTTCAAACCGGAAGTGATTGTATTTCCATTAATATTAAAGTTAAATATGTCGAGTTTGGACTCATTTTAAAGGATTTTTTATGAAGTTGACAAATATGTCAAAATTAAAAGTTGAAAGTTCGAACTTTTTG
>NW_019280718.1:87517-136164 GCF_000648695.1 Onthophagus taurus
TTCAAAAAATCATAATAAATTGAAGTTTGAATCAATCATTATGAAATTATCAGCATTTATTATACAAATTATAAGCTTTCCAATGAAAGAAACAGATTTTCAAAATTTCTTTTAGTTTTTAAGAAATTAACTATTTAAACATCACAAGTCATTTTCTCATTTTTCGTCTTAAACAATTATTTAGTCATCTTCAAAAAATCATAATAAATTGTAATTTGAATCAATCATTATGAAATTATCAGCATTTATTATACAAATTATAAGCTTTCCAATGAAAGAAAAAGATTTTCAAAATATCTTTTAGTTTTTGAGAAATTAACTTTTTAAAGATCATGAGACATTTACTCATTTTTCGGGTAAAACAACTTGTTTTAGTCATTTTCAAAAAATCATAACAAACTGGAGTTTGAATCAATCATTATGACATTATCAGCACTTGTTATGCATATTATAAGCTTTCCAATGAAAGAAACAGATTTTCAAAATTTCTTTTAGTTTTTGAGAAATTAACTATTTAAACATCACAAGTCATTTTCTCATTTTTCGTCTTACACATTTATTTAGTCATCTTCAAAAAATCATAATAAATCAGCGTTTTAAGCAATCATTACGAAATTATTACCACTCATTAAACAAATTATAAGCTTTCCAAGGAAATAAACGCTTTTTCAAAACATCTTTTAGTTTTTGAGATATTAATTTTTAAACTCAATTAGGCAAAATTTCTTTTAAATCGAGTTTTCGAAAATACATTCTCAACAAAAAATTCGTAATAAAAGATTATTTATTTTATTTATATATCGTAATAATAAATAAAAGATATCAAAAATTTATTATATAATTTTTATTTGTAATAATAATCTTGGAGAGCAATAGCAATAATTGTTACAAGTCATCTGGTATTTAATTAAGTATTTTTTACAAATTTATTTTTATCGCGCATTCACCTTCTTCGTGTTCCTTTTCTTCACAACGGGTTCACCTTCGTAAATTGCTATTTTAATTATTTAATTAATAATTTTCACTGCGTGTGAGCTAAAACGGAAAAACGTAGTACTCGGGTTTATTATTTTTTTTTGTTACGATTTTAAAATTACTTTCTAGTAGCAGTAATCCCTATTTACACAGAACGAGTTTTTTTTTTGAAAATACATGAAATTATTAATTAATAAAAAATAATTAAGTAAAAAATGCAGTTAAAACAAAATTAATTAAACTAATAACTTAATTATAAAAGATGATATAAATTAATTAATTAATTAATTAAAAGGAAAAACACAAACTTATTATTTTACTGTACATTGTTATAAAATAAATTTAGGGGTGAATTACTTATAATTAGTTAGTATAATTTTAAAAATAAGACTTAACTAAATTAAAAAGGATTTAATTATTAATTACAGTTAATTTGAGAGGAATTAAGGTGCTTTTTTCACTTCATAGAAGTGAAATGTCCGCTTACAAACGTTATTTTTTAATTACTTTTTAGATTTATTTATTCGAGAGTGAAGAAGGTCTAATTGTAAGTTAATCTTCTTCTTAGTATTTATTATTAATTTTTTTTTGGGAGGTGTTAAATTCGTTTTGCTTCTTTTTATAACAAGATTAATCCGCCTAAAAATGTTTCAAATCAACCCAAAACGACTATATCGACAAAATTTTAATCCTTTTTTAATTCCCTTTTAGTATACACTTTTTATTTTTATTATTTTATTGCGATATGAAGATATGTACTAAGTTTTAAAATTAATTAATAAAATGGGAAAGAAATTTTTGGGTCTAAATCCTGCCTATTTTTGTTGGTATCGATTTTTTTAGGTGTTAAAGTGTTTTAAATACACGTTTTTTTTATATAAATAACTATACATAGGTATTTACAGGGTTAGTTATTGCAAAAAATGATTTTGAAACGATAAAGATAAGAATTAAATTATTTTTAAAGAAATTGCTTTTAATTATTTTATTATTAATCTCATTCTTTATATGATTGTCGAGTAATTCTAATAAAAAAATAAGTTTTCTCGAAATAAAGACCCCAAAAGAATTTTTTTAAATTATTTAAATTAATAAATTAATTTAAATCCGGGTCTTTATTAAGTTGTTTTATTCAAAATTAATTTTAAAAAAATTTATTTGTTTTAATTGGGGGGCTAAGTTATATATTTATTATTATTATTCATTATATCATTAAAAACGGTATGTACACTATTATATAATATATATAATAATAATTTTATCGATTTTTAATCGTTTAAAATGACCAACAAATACACGATTTTTTTTTAGTTCATTTTTATCGATTTTTTTAATTCTGCAAGCGGAATAAACTATTGCTTCGATACACCGTTACTTATATTTATATTTTTATAATATATTTATATTTTTTTTATATTCTATATGTATACCACTAAAAACTAATCAATAATTAATCAATAATAGCTTCTAAAAATTAAAAATAAACCGAAAATCGTTTACAAACATTAATAAAAATTTTTTTTTCAATTAAATTATTTAATTAAAACGTATTTTTTTTCTTTCTCAAAAATTTAAATTCTTCTTTTGGTCCAATCGTTAAAATCAAATTAAAAATAAATTTTTTTAAATTAAAAAAATTAAGAAATCAAAAAATTAATTTTTTTTAATCAAAAAAAAGATATTCAAAATACATTGATATCACAGACCTACAATATTTTTTTTTTGTTTTGTTTTCATATTAATATACATGTTTTTTGCTCGAAAAAAAATTGTTATATTTCTTAAATTTATTCAATTAAGTCAAAAAAATTAATTTTTTCTTTCACTTTATTAAGATTAAGATCGTCTTTATCAAAAAAGTCTTTTTTTAATCACGATGAATATTAAAAAAAAACAAAGATTTAAAGAAGCTTAAATTATTAATAAAAAAGACTCATCATAAACAGAGTCGTTTTTTTAATTTTTTTTTTCGTTGGTTTATTACTATTTTTTTTTTTAATTTATTTTTTTAAATTTTTATTTTCGTCGACGTTTTCTCCTTAAAGATTTATTTACACAAACAACACTTGCGTCCATGAAAGAGGGATACCCAATGGAGTCAGAGACAGAGGACCGTGCTGGATCAGCTATCAGACTAATTGTCTAAAAATTTCATTTGGATGGCTATTCTGGTTGCTATCGTTCGTTCTTGAAGCGCATTGCTAAAAAAAATAAAATAAAAAACATTGTAATTAAACCTTAAAAAATATGAGTAAAATGAATTATCATAAAAACACGATTTATATATTAATTTGTTAGGAAAATACACTGTGTTAATTAATTATTTATCGTACCCGATGTCATCATTATATTTTGAAAAGACATAATCTCTCAAACTAGTTATGGTATGAGAATGATATATCTTAATTTGTAGAGAAAAGATTGTACTTTCGACTGATTTATACCACTTTCAATGAATTGGTTTATATTGCTTTGGAAAAGATAAGAAATTTAACAGTATTTCTAAAAAGACACAATTCATTGTAAAAAACCTTGAACTGAAAAAAATCGTATCTTTCAAACGACTTAAGCTAAGAGAATGATATATATCTTAATTTGTAGGGAAAAGATTATACTTTCGTGTGGCGTATAGCATATTCAAATATTTTGTTTATATCAAGATAAAATGACAAAATTAAGTATATTTTTAAAAGACCTAATTCCTTATAAAAAACCTTGAAATTAAAAAAAATCATATCTTCCAAACTAGTTATGGTATGAGAATGATACATATATTAATTTGTCGAGAAAAGATTATACTTTCGACTGATATACACCAATTTCAAAGAATTTGTTTAGGAAAAGATGAGAAATTTCGCAGTATTTCTAACAAGACACAATTCATTGTAAAAAACCTTTGAATGTGAAAAAAATCGTATATTTCAAACGACTTATGCTAAGAGAATGATATATATCTTAATTTGTAGGGAAAAGATTATACTTTCGTGAGATATATAGCATATTCAAATATTTTGTTTATATTGATTAAAATAAGATGAGTATATTTTTAAAATTCATAATTTCATATAAAAAACCTTCAAATTAAAAAAAATCATATCTCTCAAACTAGTTATGGTATGAGAATGATATACATCTTAATTTGTAGGGAAAAGATAATACTTTCCTGTGATGTATAACATATTCAAATATTTTACTTATATTGATTAACATAAAATGACAAAATTAAGTATATTTTTAAAATGCATAATTTCTTATAAAAACCTTCAAATTAAAAAAATCATATGTTTCCAACTAGTTATCCTATGAGAATGATATATATCTTAATTTGTAGAGAAAAGATTGTACTTTCGATTGATATATACCACTTTCCAAGAATTTGTTTATATTGCTTAGGAAAAGATGAGAAATTTCACAGTATTTCTAACAAGACACAATTCATTGTAAAAAAACATTGAACGTGAAAAAAATCGTATCTTTCAAACGACTTATGCTAAGAGTATGATATATATCTTAATTTGTAGAGACAAGATTATACTTTCGTGAGATATATAACATACTCAAGTATTTTGTATATGTTAATTGAGACAAAATGATAAATTTAAGCATATTTTTAAAAGATATAATTCCTTATAAAAAACCTTGAAATTAAAAAAAATCGTGTATTTCAAACGACTTATGCTAAGAGAATGATATATATCTTAATTTGTAGGGAAAAGATTATACTTTCGTGTGGTGTATAGCATATTAAAATTTAAAAAATTTAAAATTCATTATTTCTTATAAAAAACCCTTGAAATTAAAAAAAACGTATCTTTCAAACTAGTTATGCTATGAGAATGATATATATCTTAATTTGTAGAGAAAAGATTGTACTTTCGACTGATATATACCACCTTTCAAGAATTTGTTTATATTGTTTAGGAAAAGATGAGAAATTTCACAGTATTTCTAAAAAGATACAATTCATTGTAAAAAGCCTTGAACTTGAAAAAAAATCGTATCTTTCAAACGACTTATGCTAAGAGAATGATATACATCTTAATTTGTGCAGAAAAGATTATACTTTAAGATATATAACATACTCAAGTATTTTGTTTATATTAATTAAGATAAAATGACAAAATTAAGTATATTTTTAAAAGATATAATCCCTTATAAAAAACCTTGAAATTAAAAAAATCATATCTTTCAAACTAGTTATGGTACGAGAATGATACATATCTTAATTTGTAAACAAAAGATTGTACTTTCGACTGATATATATCACTTTCCAAGAATTTGTTTATATTGCTTAGGAAAAGATGAGAAACTTCGCAGTATTTCCAACAAAACACAATTGATTGTAAAAAAAACATTGAACGTGAAAAAAAATCGTATCTTTCAAACGACTTATGCTAAGAGAATGATATATATCTTAATTTGTAGGGATAACATTATACTTTCGTGAGATATATAGCATACTCAAGTATTTTGTTTATATTAATTAAGATAAAATGACAAAATTAAGAATATTTTTAAAAGATATAATTCCTTATAAAAAACCTTGAAATTAAAAAAAAATCATATCTTCCAAACTAGTTATGGTATGAGAATGATACATATCTTAATTTGTAGAGAAAAGATTGTACTTTCGACTGATATATACTAATTTTAAAGCATTTGTTTATATTGTTTAGGAAAAGATGAGAAATTTCACAGTATTTCTAACAAGACACAATTCATTGTAAAAAAACATTAAATGTAAAAAAAAATCGTATCTTTCAAACGACTTATGGTGAAAGAATGATATATATCTTATCTGTAGGGAAAAGGTAATACTTTCGTAAGATATATAGCATACTCAAATATTTTGTTTATATTAATTAAGAGAAAATGACAAAATTAAGTATATTTTTAAAATTTATAATTTTTTATAAAAAACCTTCAAATTAAAAAAATCATATCTTTCAAACTAGTTATCCTATGAGAATGATATAAATCTTAATTTGTAGAGAAAAGATTGTACTTTCGACTGATATATACCACTTTCCAAAAATTTGTTTATATTGCTTAGGAAAAGATGAGAAATTTCGCAGTATTTCTAAAAAGACACAATTAATTGTAAAAATACCTTCAACTTGAAAAAAATCGTATCGTTCAAACGACTTATGCTAACAGAATGATATACATCTTAATTTTTAGGGAAAAGATAATATTTTCGTGTGATTTATAGCATATTCAAATATTTTGTTTATATTGATTAAGATAAAATGACAAAATTAAGTGTATTTTTAAAAGACATAATTCCTTATAAAAAACCCTTGAAATTAAAAAAATCATATCTTTCAAACTAGTTATGTTATGAGAATGATATATATCTTAATTTGTAGAGAAAAGATTGCACTTTCGACTGATATATATCACTTTAAAAGAATTTGTTTAAATTGTTTAAAAAAAGGTGAGAAATTTCACAGTATTTCTAAAAAGACACAATTCATTGTAAAAAAACCTTGCACTTGAAAAAAAATCGTATCTTTCAAACGACTTATGCTAAGAGAATGATATAATATATCTTAATTTGTAGGAAAAAGATTATACTTTCGTGTGGTGTATAGCATATTAAAATTTAAAAAATTTAAAATTCATTATTTTTTATAAAAAAACCCTTGAAATTAAAAAAAACGTATCTTTCAAACTAGTTATGCTATGAGAATGATATATATCTTAATATGTAGAGAAAAGATTGTACTTTCGACTGATATGTACCATCTTTCAAGAATTTGTTTATATTGTTTAGGAAAAGATGAGAAATTTCACAGTATTTCTAAAAAGATACAATTCATTGTAAAAAGCCTTGAACTTGAAAAAAAATCGTATCTTTCAAACGACTTATGCTAAGAGAATGATATACATCTTAATTTGTGCAGAAAAGATTATACTTTCGTGAGATATATAACATACTCAAATATTTTGTTTATATTAATTAAGATAAAATGACAAAATTAAGTATATTTTTAAAATTCATAATTTCTTATAAAAAACCCTTGAAATTAAAAAAATCATATATTTCAAACTAGTTATGGTATGAGAATGATATATATTTTAATTTGTAGAGAAAAGATTGTACTTTCGACTGATATATACCACTTTAAAAGAAGTTGTTTATATTGTTTAGGAAAAGATGAGAAATCTTAAACTATTAAAAAGACACAATTCATTGTAAAAAACCTTGAACTTGAAAAAAATCGTATTCTTCAAAGGACTTATGCCAACAGAATGATATACATCTTAATTTGTAGGGAAAAGATAATATTTTCGTGTGATGTATAGCATATTCAAATATTTTGTTTATATTGACTAAGATAAAATGACAAAGTTAAGTATATTTTTAAAAGACATAATTCCTTAGAAAAAACCTTGAAATTAAAAAAATCATATCTTTCAAACTAGTTATGGTATGAGAATGATATATATCTTAATTTGTAGAGAAAAGATTGTACTTTCGACTGTTATATACCACTTTAAAAGAATTTGTTTATATTGCTTAGGAAAAGATAAGCAATTTCACACTATTTCTAACAAGACACAATTCATTGAACGTGAAAAAAAATCGTATCTTTCAAACGACTTATGCTAAGAGAATGATATATATCTTAATTTGTAGAGAAAAGATAATACTTTCGTGTGATGTATAGCATATTCAAATATTTTGTTTATATTGATTAAGAGAAAATGACAAAATTAAGTATATCTTTAAAATTCATAATTTCTTATAAAAACCTTATCAATCAAAAAAAAATCATATCTTTCAAATTAGTTATGCTATGAGAATGATATATATCTTAATTTATAGAGAAAAGATTGTACTTTCGAAGTTTATAAGTTCTTTCGATATGTTTATATTGTTTGAAAAATAATAACAAATTTCAACATATTTTTAGAAAGACGTAATTCGTTACAAAAATCCATGAACTTAAAAAATCGTATCTTTCAAAGAGTTATGCTAAGATAACGATATATATCTTAATTTGCAGGGTAAAGATTACACTTTCTAGCGATGTATACCATATTCAAATATTTTGTTTATATTGTTTGGGAAAGTATGACAAAGTCAACTATAGAAAACAAATTTTTTTTATAAAAAAACTTAAAATTAAAAAAATCGTATCTTTAAAGAGTTTAGTATTAGGAGAATGATATATACCTAAATTTGTAGAGAAAAGACTCCACTTTCTATTGATATATACCATTTTCAAAGAATTTGTTTATATTGTTTAGGAAAAAATGACAAAGTTACGTATATGTTTACGAAGACGTAATTCTTTGTAAAAAAACCCTTGAATTAAAAAAATCGTATCTTTAAAACGAGCAATGTTAAGGGAATGATTTATATCTTAAATTGTAGAGAAAAGATTATTCTTTCGTGTGATGTATAGTATATTCACATATTTTGTTTATATTGTTTAGGACAAAACGACAAATTTCAGTGTATTTCTAGAAGGACCCAATAGTTTGCAAAAAAACATTGAATTTAAAAAAATTGTATTTTTCAAGCGTGTTATGCCAAGAAATTGATATATGTCTTAATTTATAGTGAAAAGATTATACTTTTTAGTGATATATACCATATTTAAATATGTTATTTCTATTGTTTAGGAAAATATGACAAAATCAACTATAGAACAAAAATGGAATTTTTTATAAAAGAAACTGATGAAACAAAAAATCGTATCTTTTAAATGAGTTATGCTAAGAGATTGATATATATCTTGATTTGTAGGGAAAAACTACGTTTTTGACTGATGTATATCGCCTTCAAAGGATTCGTTTATTTTATTTAGAAACAAATTAAATTTTAAATATATTTGTGGAAAGATTATTAATTAATTCTTTGTAAAAAATTCTTTAAATTAAAAAAAAATCATGTCCTTAAAACGAGTGATGCCAAGAGAATGAAATATATGTATCTTAAATTGTAGGAAAAAGATTATACTTTCTAGTGAAATATATATATCATATTCAAACATGGAAAATGATAAAGTCAACTATAGAAAACAAAATGTAATTTTTTGTAAAAAACCTTTGAACTTAATAAAAAATCGTAACATTAGGACGAGTAATGCTCAGAAACTGACTAGTGGATTAAGAAGATAAGACAATTCAACACTTTACGAACTCTATTTCGAAACAATTGGAAAATCGGACATTGTAGGATCAAAAGCGGCTTCTCTATGAAAGCTTGGCCACCACAGCCAATAATCTTCATGACATTTTTGGCAACTTTGCAAACTAAAAGGATCAATAGCCTGTCCTTTAGCAGTCCCTATGCATACTGAATATGCGGAACAAGCCAGCTTTTGCTAGTTTTCTCAAAGCAAGATTTTGCCATATCTGTGCTCGTCTTAGCACACTTATATTATTTTCATCTGGAAGTGTTGTCTGATGAAACTACACGTTTCATGTCTTGTCACATTCCCATGTTAGAGAGTCAAGCTCAACTGTGTCGTTTTTCCCTATTAATTTGTTCAAGCTTGTTCAAGCATACCAACCACAGTAGTTTTGATAGTTACTAATTATATAACCAAGTATTTGGCTAGTTTTTGCTCAATTGATATATTATATAATTACAGCCAATAACAAAAATTCCAGTTTGGTCGTAGGGCAAACTATCTTTGCAATGTCCCTTTGCTTCTCGATTGCAGACTTGAACTGACAAACGTTTGAATTAAGAGAAAGGTTTTAAGTCAATGAAACAAAACTGCAGATTGGGCAGGAATTAGCTTTGAGCAGTACAGTAAAGGCTTTATGGACGTGGTTTCTCATAATTATCTAACCAGTACCACCCCGCCACCAAGGCAGCATGCCAAAGCCAAGTCTGATACATCCGAAATAAGGCAAATAGCACAACCAAGCTATATGTTCATCAATTTTAGTATCACGATAGTTGTAGAGGATAATCGATCGATTCATAACGGATTTTAATGGAGTAACGACGCATGAATGGATGAGATGTAGTATCCTAGTAATTCCTAGGATGACATGTGTTGCGGAGAACAAAAATTTAATTCCGTTTTTTAGGGGAGCCTAAGTAACAATATTTTATCTTCGGAATACTCAATCATCTAGTCACTCGCCCCGGATTGCATTTTCCAGGTAGTACAAGTAGTGCCAGGATACGAGAAGCAAAGTTAGGAGAGCTAATATGTTTTCTTTGAAGTGCTGACAAATCTGCATTCATTAAATAACAATTAACTTGGCTTAATAGGACTTAGTTACTAATTGTAAAACTTAAGATGGTGGAACGTCCTAAAAGAGTTCCGTATTAACAAAAAAGCTACGTTTGAACTGGTTGTAGATAATAAATAAATCGTGTTTGTATTCGATTTTAACTTTAAATGAAAAATAAGAATGTTGAAAATTTTTTCCTTACCGATTGTTTTCTTTCCCAAGTTTTCATCGCCGATTTATACTTTTCAAATTCATGGCACCAATCCGAATAAATCTTTTGATACTCATTACTTTTGGACGGCGGTGAACAACGATGAGCATCAACAGTAACATTATAAGAACACAACAACGAAGCTCCCATCCAACAATCATACAACCCAGCATCCGCTTCCGTTACAGCAATTATCACCAATCCATGTTCCGAAGTCTCAATATATTTATCCGGTCGAAAAACGATCTTATAACGCCCCTTTTCCTTCGAGTGGTGATACCAAGTAATTGTTTGCGTCGCCAAAACCGCTGGCATTTTTAAGAAACATCCCAAATGCAAACTTTGCCCCCATGTTACCACCATTTTCTTTTTGACTATGCTACTATCGCACACGTGGATCGTACTGTTTGAGACATCTTGGAGTAATCCAGGTACGTAAGGCTTACAAACGTTGAAGTCTTTATCCCAACCACAATAAGGATCATGGACACAACGGAGACAATTATCGTAACGTCTGTTACACATAACGAGATCGATTTGTTTGACGCGGTGGTCACTAGCTACAAAGAGAGCTTTGTGTTCTTTCGAGATTTCCATGATTTGAATTGGTTCCCCGGGTGTTACATCAAAAACGTCTAAGAGGATTGAAGAGGATTCATCACCATCTCTTGACCATTCAACGATTTTATGGACGCGACCATCGTCTAAAAAAAATTATTGCATTAACACAAATTTAAAGAGTTATGTGGGGTTAATTACTTGTTCCGGCATAATAAACGGTGTAATCCAAAATAGCACCACCGATATCAACTTTAATCTTATCAACAACCAATCGGGTGAAGAATAAATCGCGTTTGAAATAAACCGGTTTTTCATTTTCGTGGCTAACCGCTGAATCCATTAACGGATGTGATCTGATAAAATTAAGGACGGTATCGGGCAAAGTTTCCGTGTCATTAACGCAAGTTCCCGGTCGTGGTTCCGGGACTCTACTCGACAAAACCGGAAGCCACGCAGACGATGAAGTAGCTTGCTCTTTAAATTTCCCATTAAAAGCAGCCTGGATATCGTTTAAAGTAAACGAACAAATTGCTGAGCCCATCAATCCGTTTGTTGAGGTGGTGAAAGTGCCGTAAAATTTGTTATCATCTCCTGGGACTTTATAAATACTCTCTGAAATCAACAAACATTATTAAAAATTAAAATTATTAAGTTAAAATAATTAATAATTACGGATTTCGTTAAAATAGAATGGAAATTCCCCCGGAATCGAGCAATTTAATCGAGCTTTCAGATATGTAGCCCAATTTTGCGATAAAATATTTTTTCCACCGGTATCTTTCTTGCAAACTCTTGCCACTCTTGAATAGACGCTTTTTCCGCAATTTATATACTCGACTGCCGTTTCACGGAAAAAGAAGAAAACGTATTCACCGATTTCGAAGGATCCCACGAAATTTGGTTCTGAAAAGAAATAGAAGAAATTAATTGTACTCTTATAATGAGAGTGAGGGGAGTAAGATGGGAAGCGAAGGGTAGTTTTAGACCACCACGATAATTAAATCAAGGTGGTCGCGGATCAGGTAACCGTGAAGGGCGTCTATCGCCATGGAAACGGCGCGTCGCCCTCGACGTCGATTAGTTCGGACTACGTTCGACGTTTCCGGTTCGAACAGGTAGTTTTCGAAGTGAAGGGGATTTCCCCGAAGAGATCAAAGTTTTTTTCCTGGGGGTATGAAAAGAAATTTTAAGTTAGGAATTAGTTATAATTCATTTGGGGGATGAAGAGAAACCTATATGAAGGTAGTTCACAATTTTTTTTAGCCCCCAATTAGATAGGATTTTACATGTACAGTATTTTGCTTAATCCTTGGACAATACAAAAGTGAAAATGTCCGATTCGAAGTCTCGAATTCAACTGAAACTCCAAAGTATTGGAAAAGTACAGGAAAATAACAAAAAGACGACCTTTTCAAGTGGTCATAAATCGATTCGCTATGGTGTTCGGTTCGTTATTTATACATGTATGGACTCCGAAATGTTAATCTAAGCACTGCATTCGGAACATTTTAGACAAAAAATTTCGGTATAAAAGTTATAAATTTTATTCTCAACAATATTGCTGTTTTATATTTAATATTTAGTTGACCGTTTATTTTCTAACATCACCTCTAAAACTCTCTTAACATACAGTGTGTTAATTAATTATCGTACCCGACGTCATCATTGTAAGTATGCAACCAATATCACAGTATTTTTATTGCAATACGCGATTTGCGTATGATGCGTATTGCACTGTGATGTTGGTTGCATACTTACAATGATGATGTTCGGTACGATAATTAATTAACACACTGTACTTATATCTCTAACTTAGCTTAAGTGTTAATATTGCTGCCTATATCCACAACTGACGATGCCAGTACTGATTATTTTCTGTGGAAAGCAACAAGAAAGCTTAAAGTTCCAAAAACATATACACCTCCAATTCGAAATCAATTTGTTTGCTGAACATCTGAAAGAAACTTTTACATCAGACAGTCCAACAACTATGCTAAATAGTGTTCATAGCATAATTCAAAGTGATCAGCAGAGTAATATACCATGTGTAAATATGAAAAAACTGTATTATGAAATACAAAAACTACTATTACACATAATGAATGCTGCTTTTAAACAGAAATACTTCCCAAGTCTATGGAAAGTTGCTGAAATAATAATAAGACCAAAACCTGGAAAACCCCCTGTTGCATATTAGGTTGGCAATACCAACCAGTGTGAAGTATAACATGAAGAATGATAAGTTAAGTCAAGTAATTTCGAACACTGTAAAATAAAATAATTCTAGTTTTGTTCAATAAAGTAGTAGTGAAAATCCTGACTTTTATTGACAGAACACAATATGGCGCAGTCAATAAAGTTTAATCAATATTAATACAAGTACGTAGTAAAAAGTAGACGTAAAAAAAAGAAGTGATCATATGATATTCCTGCTCAATTGTCGTTCGAAGCAAATGTAGTAGAGAATTTCAAAAAGTTTAAACAAAATTTTGAAATATACATGGCTGAAAAGTGATGGTATTAAAGTAGCAATCGTTTTGAATGCTATTGGCGAGGAAGGAGTGGACATTTACAATAATTTCACGTTGTCTGATGAAAATAAGAAGAAATATGATGTGGTATTGAAAGAGTTTGAGGAATATTTAAGTCCGAAGAAAAATTTGATATACGAAAGATTTAAATTTTATAATCGTAATCAAAGCGCGCAAGAATCATTTGATCATTTCGTACAAGACTTAAAAAAATTAGTAAAGTCATGTGAATTTAAGGACGCAGATGAAATGATACGATAAAGGAGACAGAATCGTATTAGGTATAACTGATAAAGGTCTTCAAGAAAAGCTATTAAATCAAGAAAATTTAACGTTAAATCAGTGTGAGAAGGTTTGTTGAGCTCAAGAAGTAATGAAAGTTCAGGTTAAAAATCTGCAAGAGAATTTAAGAACGAAAATGAGATGCCCACCATTTGGAAAAGAATGTCGAAGATGCAAATTACCAAATCATTTAGCTGTAGCCTGGTGAACTAAATTGGAAAAGAAGAAAAGATTTCCCAATGCCATAACTACCAACGATATGGACATACGAAAAATTACTGCTCAATGAGCCCTAGGTGCGACAAATGCAGTGAAAATTACAACCACACTAATTGCAAAAAACTTCAAGCTGATCCACCAAAGTGTGCCAATTGTGACCAAAATCATCCAGCAAGCTATCGAAGCTGTAAAATTCACATCAAATATCAGGACAAATACCATCGTCAAACAACTTCAGTCCATCTTGCCCAAAGAACCCAGAGCTCACAAGCAATATCTCAAACAAAGACTAATATAACGAGCTACACATCGACAGTAAAAAGCACGCCTGCTTCAGCTCAAGTAGAGAATCAACCAAACCTATCTACCATCCTCTCCTATCTTAAAGATTTCTTTGTTTCCCTAATACCACAAATCAACACATTCGTAATTAACCATTTACTCCCACATTTAATTCAGGACTAAACTAACAACCATACACAACCTAACCTAATCATGAATTTCAACGCCAATGGTATTAAAAAACAACGAACTCTTCTTATTGCGTTTTTTGCTCGCTATCAGATTGATGTAGCTTATATCACGGAAACACACCTAGCTCCAAGTGAGATTTTCCGAATAGCAGGATATAATGTATACAGGGTGATTCTCAACTTATAGGCATAAACTTGGGGATTTATTTACTTTAAAATAACATCATAACAAGTCTTCGAAGTTATTTCCCATACCTTGTATACACAATTGGGCTCGCCGAATCCACGATCTGCCACAAGCGTGACTTAAACCATGGTGTTGGCGGATTGTCTCGGCAACACCATGTATCCGATTTCGCAATTCTTGCTCATTATCCACTTTGGTGGCGTACACTATGCGATTGAGGTTGGGTATATTATTGTGTAAAATTGTAAATAATGAGCACCAGTTAATCGATTATCCAGAATGACCAATTCATTCCAAGAATGGAATGAGATCTATGGATGACGTTGATTGTGCCTCAATATTTGCCAAATTATGGATTGTGATATAGTCTCCGATTTTTCTGGTGGTTTTTATGACTTAAATAAAGTCATATAACGAACAAAGAGAAGGTTGTAAACAGGTAGTTGACGAACCCCAATCTCTGAGGAATATAATAATATTTCATCCGAATTGTGGTCGCAGTGCGTAAAACACGTGAAAGATGTCGAAGATTCGTATGTGTCGCCACATGTTTTACATTAGTGTTGATGATTCTTCTGATGACGACAGCTTAGAATGTTCGGAAAGTGACAACTGTTATGAAACTGATGAAGAATCTTGAATTAACGACAATCACCGGTTAGAAATGTTAAATAATTCATATTGAAATAAAATAAAAAAAGAAGTACGTCCCTGGACTTAGTTCGCTAGGAGGGCCTATCATAAATCACGGCCAGGTACTTTTTCGGGGTGATAATTACTGCTGCTAGTGTTTCTGAGGATCATAAAAACCACCAGAAAAATCGGAGACTATACCCTATGTTGCTCTACAAGTATCCTAGTACTTATGCCAGGCTGCTCTTCAACGACATTCAAAATCTCTTTCTCGACATTAACAATGTGTAAAGGTCTAACTGCTCCTTCATTTTGCCCAAGCTTCGGTCGAATATGTGTGTCGCTTGAAATTACAATTGTTTATCATCATCGCAGTTTCAAGTAATTTCTATGTATTCTTAATTTGAAAGTTAATTTCAAGGATATCTAGAAAATTAAAAAACTTTTGCTACAATTTTTTTCACCAATTAGTCATTATTTGTCATGAGGAATAAATCCCCAAGTTTATGCGTATAGGTTGAGAATCAGCCTGTATAGAGCAGATAGCTTTCCGCCACAGCTGCCGGAAAGGTGGTGATTATAATTAAAAGACAAATTCAACACCATCAATTTTGCTGCAAAACTCCAGCTAACAAGTCAACTCCAGTTAATATCATATGTGGATACAAACAACCTAACNTCTAAAAACACAGACAGTTACCAGGCGTGGCAAATAGTGTGACGTAGAGTGCGGGCAACCAATCCGTAGTGGACTACAAAAATACAATGGATGTAGCAGTCCTGTTAGATTCTACTGTCCTTGGGCAATACCAACCAGTGTGAAGTACAACATGAAGATGAAGAATGACAAGTTAAGTCAAGTAATTTCGAACACTGTAAAATAAAATAATTCTAGTTTTGTTCAATAAAGTAGTAGTGAAAATCCTGACTTTTATTGACAGAACACAATATGGCGCAGTCAATAAAGTTTAATCAATATTAATACAAGTACGTAGTAAAAAGTAGACGTAAAAAAAAGAAGTGATCATATGATATTCCTGCTCAATTGTCGTTCGAAGCAAATGTAGTAGAGAATTTCAAAAAGTTTAAACAAAATTTTGAAATATACATGGCTGAAAAGTGATGGTATTAAAGTAGCAATCGTTTTGAATGCTATTGGCGAGGAAGGAGTGGACATTTACAATAATTTCACGTTGTCTGATGAAAATAAGAAGAAATATGATGTGGTATTGAAAGAGTTTGAGGAATATTTAAGTCCGAAGAAAAATTTGATATACGAAAGATTTAAATTTTATAATCGTAATCAAAGCGCGCAAGAATCATTTGATCATTTCGTACAAGACTTAAAAAAATTAGTAAAGTCATGTGAATTTAAGGACGCAGATGAAATGATACGATAAAGGAGACAGAATCGTATTAGGTATAACTGATAAAGGTCTTCAAGAAAAGCTATTAAATCAAGAAAATTTAACGTTAAATCAGTGTGAGAAGGTTTGTTGAGCTCAAGAAGTAATGAAAGTTCAGGTTAAAAATCTGCAAGAGAATTTAAGAACGAAAATGAGATGCCCACCATTTGGAAAAGAATGTCGAAGATGCAAATTACCAAATCATTTAGCTGTAGCCTGTAGAACTAAACTGGAAAAGAAGAAAAGATTCCCCAATTTCATAACTGCCAACGATATGGACATACGAAAAATTACTGCTCAATGAGCCCTAGGTGCGTCAAATGCGGTGAAAATCACAACCACGTGTGCCAATTGTGACCAAAATCATCCAGCAAGCTATCGAGGCTGTAAAATTCACATCTAATATCAGAACAAATACCATCGTCAAACAACTTCAGTCCATCTTGCGCAAAGAACCCAGAGCTCACAAGCAATACCTCCAACAAAGACTAATATCAGGAGCTACGCATCGACAGTAAAAAGCACGCCTGCTCCAGTTCAAGTAGAGAATCAACCAAACCAACAACAATCCTCAGAATCACAAGCACTTCTCCTATCTACCATCTTCTCCTATCTTAAAGATTTCTTAAAGATGGTATTAAAAAACAACAAACTCTTCTTATTGCGTTTTTGGCTCGCTATCAGATTGATGTAGCTTGTATCACGAAAACACACCTAGCTCCAAGTGAGACTTTCCGAATAGCAGGATATAATGTATACAGGGTGATTCTCAACCTATAGGCATAAACTTGGGGATTTATTGTTCATGACAAATAATGACTAATAGGTGAAAAAAGTTGTAGTAAAAGTTTTTTATTTTCCTACATATCCGTGAAATTTACTTTCAATGAAGAATACATAAAACACTTTAAAATAACATCATAGCAAGTGTTCGAAGTTATTTCCCATACCTTGTATACACAATTGGGCTCGCCGAATCCACGATCTTCCACAAGCGTGACTTAAACCATGGTGTTGGCGGATTGTCTCGGCAACACCATGTATCCGATTTCGCAATTCTTGCTCATTATGCACTTTGGTGGCGTACACTATGCGATTGAGGTTGGGTATATTATTGTGCAAAATTGTACATAATGAGCACCAGTTAATCGATTATCCAGAATGACCAATTCATTCCAAGAATGGAATGAGATCTACTGGTAGTAGGGCTTGTACACGTTGCATGTGATATGGATGAAGTTGATTGTACCTCAATATTCGCCAAACCCCATGTTGCTCTGCAAGTATCCTAGTACTTACACCAGGCTGCTCTTCAACGACATTCAAAATCTCTTTCTCGACATTAACAATGTGTAAAGGTCTAACTGCTCCTCCATTTTACCCAAGCTTCGGTCGAATATGTGTGCCGCTTGAAATTGTAATTGTTTATCACCATCGCAGTTTCAAGTAATTTCTATTTATTCTTAATTTGAAAGTTAATTTCAAGGATATCTAGGAAATCAAAAAAATTTTTGCTACTTTTTTTTTCATCAATTAGTCATTATTTGTCATGAGGAATAAATCCCCAAGTTTATGCGTATAGGTTGAGAATCAGACTGTATAGAGCAGATAGGCCTTCCGCCACAGCTGCCGGAGGGGTGGTGATTATAATTAAAAGACAAATTCAACACCATCAATTTAGCTGCAAAACTAAAGTTAACAAATCAACTCCAGTTAATATCATATGTGGATACAAACAACCTAACAAAAAACTACTAGAAACTGACATAAGTTCAATGTTGAGTAGCTCTATACCCACCCTACTTATAGGAGATCTTAACAGCAAGAATAAACTCTGGGGATGCAGAGCAGATAATGCATCGGGACTGAATCTGGAATTATTAGCAACCAAATACAGTTTTGAAGTGCACTGCCCAATCAATTTTACCTACTTTCTTTATAGAAGCGACTATCAACCGGATATTTTAGATATAGTAATAACCAAAAATTTTACCATCTAGTTAAATCTGTGTGTAATCAGCTAGTTAAACTCGGATCATTTGCCAGTAATCATCACCCATGCAAAGCAAACTGAATACAGACCTAAAATTATTAAGCTGATCAATGGATTCATCAACTGGGCAGAGTTTGGAGAGTCACTGAATAGTCAAGAATTTAACTTACCAACATCAGCTACTCCGAACGAGTTAGACGCAAAAATCCACTCGCTGACTTCAAAGATTAAGGAAGCAGTTGTCTCTTCAACGAAACCCTTCAAAAGGAATCCTACAAGCAATTACAACCTTCCCCCTAAAAACATCGTAACCCAGAAATAAAAACTACACTGAATAGACTAACTCATACAATTTCTCAGGAACTAGTTGCCTATAGAATCAACAATTATAGAAAACTCATC
The DNA here is from genome assembly GCF_000648695.1 of Onthophagus taurus. Classification (NCBI taxonomy): domain Eukaryota; kingdom Metazoa; phylum Arthropoda; class Insecta; order Coleoptera; family Scarabaeidae; genus Onthophagus; species Onthophagus taurus. Next base: position 106,598 of record NW_019280718.1, read on the forward strand.
GATAGCTTTGAAGCAAATGACACGGGCTTGTGGAACTCACTAGGAAAATAACGCGGACTTATGAAGAAGTACCTATACTATTAGTCAATGAAACACCAGTATTCTTGGACGAAGACAAAGCCAGCACCTTTGCGGAATATCTGGAAGAATGTTTTCGACCGAATATCATTAATGAGAATATTCGTCACATTACCACAATCCAACAATATAATAAATTTCATCTACTAACTTCATCATTTACCGAGACCGTTAGAATCTCAGTAGAAAAACTAAAAGTAGAAATAGCAAACTTCGCCATTAAAAAAGCTCCAGGCCTAGATCAGGTACTTAATATAATAATAAAACAAATTCCGGAGAAACTACTGAGTCACAGGACAGGAAGTTTTAATCGCTGTCTGGAAATTGGCTACTTTCCGGTTGTATGGAAAAAAGCGCAAATTCTAATGTTCAGAAAGCCAGGCAAAATCAATATGGACCCAGCCAATTATCGCCCAATCAGTCTCCTCTCATCCTTATCTAAGCTATTCGAAGCTCATCGACTACAAGAAGCGTTAAGCCTCCTTAAAATAATCCCAAACATCCAGTACGGATTTAGAAAGGGATACTCCACGGTTAACCAACTGGCAAGAGTAGCTGAATATATCGAGGAAGGCTAAAAAGTTTACAACTGTTGTTTCGCTGGATGTAGCAAGGGCCTTTGATACTGTCTAGATTAAAGGATTAAAATACAAGCTCAATCAAACCGGGTTAAGCAACTATTTACTTGCGATTCTGTACTCCTTCCTGGAGGAGAGAACTTTCTCCGTCACCATCAATGGATACTCCTCCAGCACTCGAAGAATACTTGCAGGCGTCCCACAAGGTAGTAGTTTATCCCCTGCTCTGTTCAACATCTTTATGCATGAAATCCCGACCGACGTAAACTTCGAAATGGCCATGTTTGCAGATGACATGTTAATAATGGGACAAAACGACATCTTTACTGATGCTATTGAGACACTTCAAAGGTCAGTAGACAAAATCCAGAAATAGTTATCAAAATTGGCCATTCTGGTCAGATGGTAGACCATGATTTTTTCGCTAAGACCTTATCGAAATGCTTCTTACATTATTATAAACGATCAAGAAATACAGTGAAAAGCAAAAGATGAAGCCATTAAATACCTCGGAGTCCTTGATCAAAGCTTCACTTGGAAACTCCACATAAACTAAACCAGATATGCCAGGCTTCGGCAATTGTATCCTCTGATCAGCAGAAAATTACCACTGCGAACTGACTGCACTCTACTTCTTTACAAAGCCCTCATCAGGCCACTAGTAACTTACGCCTGCCCAGTTTGGAGCAATTCATCAACTTCAAACATGAGAAAAATTCAAACCCTACAAAATAAACTTCTGCGGATCTCAGTGATCTCATGAAGACTTAAATGTTCCAACTATCAGTGAATTTACTAAAAAAACTAATTAAAAAGTTTTTTAACTGTATCAGTAAGTGCTCTAGTGCGGTTCAGCATCAAGTTCCCCAAGACCTAATAGCATCCGATTCGGACTAGCATTTTACAGCTCGGAAGTTACATATTCTATAATCCATGGTATTTATATGTAATTATTTCTTTCTTTTGTATCAACGCAATCACGAAAAACATTGTCATTGTTGAATAGGTTTTTGAAATAAATGAAAAAAAATGCATAAAGATCGAGAAATATTTGAAAAGATGAAAATTACATGATATCGTGATTTAACATCTTGTTGTTGCTAGAGCACAGGATTCGAAACGTCTTAGAAAAAAAGTTTTAATATAAAAGTTGTAAAAAACTTTATTCTTAATAATATTGCTCTTTTATTGTTTTGCTCTCAGATACATAAATATCGAAAAAAGTTCGAAAAGATGAGAATTAGATGAAATCGTGGTTTTATATCTTGTTGCTAGAGTGCAGGATTCGGAACGTTTTAGAAAAAAAGCTCTAGTATAAAAGTTTTAGTAAATTTTGTTTTTAACAATGTTGCTCCGTTACACTTTTTGTCCCAGATACATAAATTTCAGAAAAATAAGAAATGGTGATATATTTTTGGTGTTATTTTCGTGTCCTTTCGTAATGCTTTGGTTGTTTTAACGGAATTCGAAAGAGATTTCAAATCGTTCTTTCCATTTTCGTATTGGTCAAGAATTAAGCTGTCGAATGAGATATTGATCATCAAAAACTGTTGAGAGGTTCTCTTGTTGTATAAATAACATACCATGCAAGTAAAATCCTATCTAAATGGGGGCATAGGTTGAAGAGAAGTAGATTAAAAAAATTTAATGATATCTCGTATAATTTGGACTCGTTTTGTTTTCGACGCCACACAGTTCTTGTGATTTATATTGTAGTAAAAGGGAGGGTTTACGTTCTCAAAATGGGATCGGGGAGCGTTAAATTTTCTCGCCAACCGAATATAACCTTTTTCCAAGCCATTTGCTAATCGTTCGAACCGGATTCTTTAAGGATACCTAATTTTTTGGGAGGGTTGGATATAATTCATAGCGTAACAACTTCCGGAATGGAAGTGTTTATGGCACATTAATCTTATAGTACATCTCATTCTAGTTCTAGCTTAATTAGTAAAACTGAATTAATTAAATAAAAAAAGATTTGAATTAAAATTTAATTTAGGCCACTCTCTATCTCCTCGAGATTTCGAGCAGATAGGTAATCTGTCCGATTTCACAATTTAATTTCGTTCAATTTTCCTAACCCCTTCAGAAATAATATCGCGACGGATAAATAAAAATTCCTCACTCCCCTTCTCAATCCCCCATCTCGCTCCTTTTTCGCTCGTCCGATTTATAAGTAGCCGTTGCGGAAAATTAAATCTAAATTCTAGACGCAAATTGAATTTATATTACTTCGCCCGGCTGCCTGGCCACCACCGCCAAACGACGAAGACGATGTCGACGAACAAAACGCAGAGGGCATAAAATTACTGCTTAAGATCGAGCGAAGCTGCCATTCTTATTAATGCTTGGGCTACGGTCGCGTCTTCGGCAGAAAACGGATTTTCGCGGAGAGCGAGTTTCCCCACATTAATCTAAATAGCCGGTTTTCCATTTCCAATTTCCGCAACGCCAAAAGAACACAGATAAAGAGAGGCGTCTTCAAAAATGAAGGGGAGAATCCAATCAAATTGATTCTATCACGAAATTTGATGGAGTCCTTTAAAAAAGTTCGTAAATCTTGAAATTATCACCTACATTTATTAAATCGATTATAACTCGAAATCTAAAAGCCATGCGAAAAAATGTTGGTGATAAATTGTTTATAACGAACCATATAAACAAGATCCATAAAAACATCCATGCTTATTTTAATAATTTTTAAGTTATATTGCAAAATATCGCTAAATGTCGAAAATGAGTATTAAGGTGTTAAATTTCTTTTAACTTGGAAATTAAAATCGATGAAGGGAAATTTTATTTAGATTAATTGTTGATAATGAACCATAAAAACATAATGCATCAACGATTTCAATCCATTTGTTACTATTTTTTAGTTACAACGCAAAAAGCTCCTTAGTTATCAAAATTTCCATTTTTATTTAATAAAATGAGTTATAAATCGAAATCCAAAAGGCGTGAGAAAAAATTTTTTTAATCAAAAATTGTTTATAATGGATTAAATAAATATGATTCATAATAATGTCCATGATTACTTTAATAATTTTTGAGTTATATTCCAAAATACCTAAATGTCGAAGATGACTATTAAGGTGTTAAAATTTCTTTTAACTCTGAAATTAAAATCGATGATGGAATATTTTATTTAGATTAATTGTTGATAATGAACCACAAAAACATAATGCATGAACGATATCAATCCAGTCGTTGCTATTTTTTAGTTACAACGCAAAAAGCTACTTAATTATCAAAATTAAAATAACTCATTAAAATGAGTTATAAATCGAAATCCAAAAGCTGAGAGAAACAATTTTGTTTATCAAAAATTGTTTATAATGAACCATATAAACATGATTCATAATTATATCCATGATAACATTCAAAATTTTTGAATTATATTCCGAAATATCCCTAAATGTCGAAAATGATTATTAAAGGTGTTAAAATTTCTTTTAACTCTGAAATTAAAATCGATGATGGAATATTTTATTTAGATTAATTGTTGATAATGAACCATAAAAACATAATGCATTAACGATTTCAATCCATTTGTTGATATTTTTTAGTTATAACGCAAAAGCTCCTTAATTAACAAAATTTTCATTTTTATTCATTAAAATGAGTTATAAATCGAAATCCAAAACCCGCGAGAAAAAATTTTGTTTATCAGAAATTGTTTATAATGAACCATAAATATGATTCATAATTATATCCATAATTACTTTAATAATTTTTGAGATATATTCCAAAATATTCCTAAATCTCGAAAATGAGTATTGAGATATTAAAATTTCTTTTAACTTGGAAATTAAAATCGATGAAGGGAAATTTTATAAAGATTAATTGTTGATAATAAATCATAAGAACGTAATGCATCAACGATTTCAACCCATTCGATGCTATTTTTTAGTTACAACGCAAAAAGCTCCATAAATCGAAATTTCCATTTTTATTCATTAAAATGAGTATAAATCGAAATCCAAAAGCCGTGAGAAAAAACGTTGTTAATCAGAAATTGTTTATAATGAACCACATAAACATGATTCATAATTATATCCATGATTACTTTAATAATTTTTGAGTTATATTCTAAAATAACGCAAATTCTCGAAAATGAGTATCAAGATATTAAAATTTCTTTTAACTTGGAAATTCAAATCAATGAAGGGAAATTTTATAAAGGTTAATTGTTGATAATGAACCATAAAAAGATAATGCATCAACGATTTCAATCCATTCATTGCTGCTTTTCAGTTACAACCCAAAAAGATGTTTAATTATCAAAATTTCCATTTTTATTCTTTAAAATGAGTTATAAATCGAAGTCCAAAAGCTGCGAGAAAAAATTTTCTTAATCAGAAATTGTTTATAATGAACCAGAAAAATTGAATTCATAATTATGTCCATGATTACTTTAATAATTTTTGAGATATATTCCAAAATATCCCTAAATCTCGAAAATGAGTGTTAAGATATTAAAATTTCTTTTAACTTGGAAATTAAAGTCGATGAAGGGAAATTTTATAAAGATTAATTGTTGATAATAAACCATAAGAACATAATGCATCAACGATTTCAACCCATTCGATGCTATTTTTTAGTTACAACGCAAAAAGCTCCATAAATCAAAATTTTCATTTTTATTCATTAAAATGAGTATAAATCGAAATCAAAAAGCAGCGAGAAAAAATGTTGTTAATCAGAAATTGTTTATAAAGAACCGTATAAACAAGATCCATAAAAACATCCATGTTTACTTTAATAATTTTGGAGATTTATTCCAAAATATCCCTAAATCTCGAAAATGAGTATTAAGATATTAAAATTTCTTTTAACTTGGAAATTAAAATCGATGAAGGGAAATTTTATAAAGATTAATTGTTGATAATAAACCATAAGAACATAATGCATCAACGATTTCAACCCATTCGATGCTATTTTTTAGTTACAACGCAAAAAGCTCCATAAATCAAAATTTTCATTTTTATTCATTAAAATGAGTATAAATCGAAATAAAAAAGCCGTGAGAAAAAATTTTGTTAATCATAAATTGTTTATAACGAACCGTATAAACAAGATCCTTAAAAACATCCATGATTATTTTAATAATTGTTGAGTTATATTCCAAAATATCCCTAAATCTCGAAAATGAGTATTAAGATATTAAAATTTCTTTTAACTTGGAAATTAAAGTCGATGAAGGGTAATTTTATAAAGATTAATTGTTGATAATGAACCATAAAAACATAATGCATCAACGATTTCAATCCATTTGTTACTATTTTTTAATTACAACGCAAAAAGCTCCTTAGTTATCAAAATTTCCATTTTTATTTAATAAAATGAGTTATAAATCGAAATCCAAAAGCCGTGAGGAAAAATGTTGTTAATCAAAAATTGTTTATAATGGACTATATAAATATGACTCATAATAATATCCATGATTACTTTAATAATTTTTGAGTTATATTCCAAAATATCCCTCAATGTCGAAAATGAGTATTAAGGTGTTAAAATTTCTTTTAACTCTGAAATTAAAATCGATGATGAAATATTTTATTTAGATTAATTGTTGATAATGAACCATAAAAACATAATGCATCAACGATATCAATCCATTTGTTGCTATTTTTTAGTTACAACACAAAAAGCTACATAAATCAAAATTTTCATTTTTATTCATTAAAATGAGTATAAATCGAAATCTAAAAGCCGCGAGAAAAAATGTTGTTAATCAGAAATTGTTTATAAAGAACCGTATAAACAAGATCCATAAAAACATCCATGTTTACTTTAATAATTTTGGAGATTTATTCCAAAATATCCCTAAATCTCGAAAATGAGTATTAAGATATTAAAATTTCTTTTAACTTGGAAATTAAAATCGATGAAGGGAAATTTTATAAAGATTAATTGTTGATAATAAACCATAAGAACATAATGCATCAACGATTTCAACCCATTCGATGCTATTTTTTAGTTAAAACGCAAAAAGCTCCATAAATCAAAATTTTCATTTTTATTCATTAAAATGAGTATAAATCGAAATCTAAAAGCAGCGAGAAAAAATTTTGTTAATCATAAATTGTTTATAACGAACCTTATAAACAAGATCCATAAAAACATCCATGATTATTTTAATTATTGTTGAGATATATTCCAAAATATCCCTAAATCTTGAAAACCATCATTTAGATATTAAAATTTTTTTTAACTTGGAAATTAAACTCGATGAAGGATAATTTTATTAAGATTAATTGTTGACAATAAAACATAAAAGATAATACATCAGCGATTTCAATCCATTTATTGCGATTTTTATGTTAAAACCCAAAAAGCTCCTTATTTATCAAATTTTACATATTTATTCATTACACTGACTAAAAATCGAAATCTAAAAGCGACAAAAAAAAATGTTGTTAATCATAAATTGTTTACAACGAACCGTATAAATTTAATTCATAATTATATCCATGATTACTTTAATAATTTTTGAGTTATATTCCAAAATATCTCTAAATCTCGAAAATCAGTATTAGTATATTAAAATTTCTTTTAACTTGGAAATTAAAATCGATGAAGGGAAATTTTATAAAGATTAATTGTTGATAATGAACCATAAAAACATAATGCATCAATCAACGTTACTATTTACAACGTTACAACGCAAAAAGCTCCTTAATTATCAAATTTCAAATTCTATTCATTAAAGTGAGTTATAACTCGAAATCTAAAAGCCGTGAGTAAAAGTATTGTTAATCATAAATTGTTTATAACGAACTATATAAAAATGATCCATAATCATATTCACAATTACTTTAACAATTTTTGAGCTATATTCCAAAATATCCCTAAATCTTGAAAATGAGTATTAAGATATTAAAATTTCTTTTAACTTGGAAATTAAAGTCGATGAAGGGTAATTTTATAAAGATTAATTGTTGATAATGAACCATAAAAACATAATGCATCAACGATTTCAATCCATTTGTTACTATTTTTTAATTACAACGCAAAAAGCTCCTTAGTTATCAAAATTTCCATTTTTATTTAATAAAATGAGTTATAAATCGAAATCCAAAAGCCGTGAGGAAAAATGTTGTTAATCAAAAATTGTTTATAATGGACTATATAAATATGACTCATAATAATATCCATGATTACTTTAATAATTTTTGAGTTATATTCCAAAATATCCCTCAATGTCGAAAATGAGTATTAAGGTGTTAAAATTTCTTTTAACTCTGAAATTAAAATCGATGATGAAATATTTTATTTAGATTAATTGTTGATAATGAACCATAAAAACATAATGCATCAACGATATCAATCCATTTGTTGCTATTTTTTAGTTACAACACAAAAAGCTACATAAATCAAAATTTTCATTTTTATTCATTAAAATGAGTATAAATCGAAATCTAAAAGCCGCGAGAAAAAATGTTGTTAATCAGAAATTGTTTATAAAGAACCGTATAAACAAGATCCATAAAAACATCCATGTTTACTTTAATAATTTTGGAGATTTATTCCAAAATATCCCTAAATCTCGAAAATGAGTATTAAGATATTAAAATTTCTTTTAACTTGGAAATTAAAATCGATGAAGGGAAATTTTATAAAGATTAAATTGTTGATAATGAACCATAAAAACATAATGCATCAACATTACTATTTACAACGTTACAACGCAAAAAGCTCCTTAATTATCAAATTTCCAATTCTATTCATTAAACTGAGTTATAACTCGAAATCTAAAAGCCGTGAGTAAAAGTATTGTTAATCATAAATTGTTTATAACGAACTATATAAAAATGATCCATAATCATATTCACAATTACTTTAACAATTTTTGAGCTATATTCCAAAATATCCCTAAATCTTGAAAACCATCATTTAGATATTAAAAATTTTTTTTAACTTGGAAATTAAACTCGATGAAGGAAAATTTTATTAAGGTTAATTGTTGATAATAAAACATAAAAAGATAATAAATCAGCGATTTCAATCCATTCATTGCGATTTTTATGTTAAAACCCAAAAAGCTCCTTATTTACCAAATTTTACATATTTATTCATTACACTGTCATAACTCGAATTCTAAAAGCGATAAGAAAAAATGTTGTTAATCATAAATTGTTTATAACGAACCATATAAACATGATCCATAATCACATCCATGTTAACTTTAATAATTTTTGAGATAAGTTCTAAATCTCAAAAATGAGTATTAAGATTTTAAAATTTCTTTTAATTTAGAAAACTAAAGTAGATAATTTTATTTAGATAAATTGTTGATAATGAGCCATAAAAACATAATGCATCAACGATTTTAATCGTTTCATTGCTATTTTTAAATTACGAACCAAAAATTCCTTAAACATGAAAATATACAGTCTCTTTAAAATCTAAAAGCCGTGGTATAAAATCCACAACTGTGTGTGGGGGTGAGATTTAGCCGAATCAAGTGCATCCTTGTATCCTCTGTTATTCTGTCCTTCCTACCGGAGGTTAGGTCTTCCTTGTGGTTTGGCAAGCATAATCCTAGCACATATGTATCTGGTGTTGGCTCCACAGGACAAGTATACTATAATAGCATGATCGTAATTGTAATTATGACATCTGGTTCCTAACAAAGTGTTTTCCTAACAATTGGTATAGTTCTAAGATATATCTGCATCATCATGTTCCGTTCTCACACATCTCTTTGAAAATTATGCTGCATTTTTCCTGCTAATTGTCCATGTCTCAGTACTGTACGTAACCACGGGTAGAACAAGAATTTTGTATTAATTTTGCTTTCATACTCCTATTACAGCTCGAGTCTTGTTTGTGCAACTCATTATAGCACTTCTACGCTGCAGTTATTCTTCAAATTCATGCTGGAACCAAGATACATAAACTTCTGTACCACTTCGAAATTCCTAGTTCCGTTGCAAGATTCTTTTTGAGGTCATAAATGATACGTATCAAGATAGTTGCTAGCATGATCTTTGTTTTTTGTTCATTTGTTTGTAGCCCATAACAGTTCGCGNACTTCTGTACCACTTCGAAATTCCTAGTTCCGTTGCAAGATTCTTTTTGAGGTCATAAATGATACGTATCAAGTAAGTTACTAGCATGATCTTTGTTTTTTGTTCATTTGTTTGTAGCCCATAACAGTTCGCGAAGCTTATCAGTGGCGATGTCAACGTGATCTGCGATTTATTACTGCCTTTAGTTATCTCACCATCTTATCCTCAGTAATTCCAGATACTGTTGAGGCAGCATTGATGCAAGTTTGAGTTCGGCTTGAACTCGATTGAAGAGTTACCTAAACTCGGGAAACTTTTTCAGACACATTTTTTGAATCATCTCAACTAGCCTTGATAGATCCATCATCTTTCCTCATTTGACATTGATCGCCTGCGTGAACTACATCAATTCAAGCACCGCCTAAATCTTGAGCTATCTCTTTTAAATTAATCGATACATCTTCGTTCGTTGAGTTTACTTCCAAGACTATCGTTTGCTAATCGTGTGTATTTACATTCCAAGATATCTTGAAATATCGACTTAAATAATAAAATTTCTTGCAACGCGAAAATTAAAGAGGAATTAAATTTCAATCTAACAAATTATATATTTATACTTAGCAGTAACACAATAATTTACCAACAAAAGCCAACTTTATATCCCACCATTATGGAGAAGGGTGAAAACTCTACTCGGGAAAACTTTACGACGTCGTGTTGAATGTAAATCTAAAACTATGTAGGCAAATATCCGGGGTTCGTATAATATTTCCACTACCGAGGATGAAGAAGACAACAACGGCAGCGTAACAGTGTGTCTTCACAGATTCATGGCTCAGCGCAATTAAGAAACTCTTAAACCGGAGAAGTTGCGTTGACTCGTCTCGAGTGTAACAAACAGTTGGATGATTGTTTTCCATTGTTAGGGATGTCTCTTAATTATTTGCGTACTTTCAGCTAATTGTTGTGTTTGAATCAAAAATCTTTTATTTAATTCGAAATTGTAATGTAAAATATTATTACATGTGAAATAATCTCCTTATCATAATAGTAGGACTTTTAATCTGAAAATTTTAATCCACATCATCATTCTCCTCTTTGACCGAAACCTTTCAGCAAACGTATTAAAACTTTTGAAACTAATGTTCCCCCAAAATTATAATACAAAGGGGTTTTGCGATGTATGGGATATTTCAGATTAGTTTAAAGTTTTAAAATTTTTAGGATTTGCATTTTATTGGGGTTAAAAAAGGTTCAGTTTCTTTATTAACATTTTATAACAAGATGACCTAAAAATGTTCCCTTTAATAATGTGTTTTTTTATGAAGAAAACACACCTTCTTAATGTTGCGGCATTTTTAAAGTAGTAGTTGCAGTGTAGGGCATAATTGTGATTGATAAGTTTTTAATAGCTCCCAACAAGGGGTATTTTTCCTCAACGAACGAAGTGTGTAAGGTAGAATTTCTTTTTTAACTCGTTTGTGTAAAACAAAATGACTACATTAAAAATAAATTCATAATTTAGAAAAACAGTTTTAACTTTAATTTAATTCATAATTAAAAACAACTTAATCTTCATGTTAGAATTTGCTGTGAAGTAGTTCAACTATAACCCATTATAAATCCAAATTATTAAAAAATAGTAATGAATGGATTGAAATTATTGTTGCAGTATCTTTTTATTTTCCGTTCAGCGATTTTAAATTTCAAGTTAAAAGAAATTTTATGATCTAATAGGTCTTTTTCGAGATTTAGTGATATTTTGAAATGTAATACAAAAATTGTTAAAGTAATCATGGATATGATTATGGATCATGTTTATATGGTTCGTTATCAACAATTAATCTTGATAAAATACCCCTTCATCGATTTTAATTTTCAAGTTAAAAGAAATTCGACGATCTAAATAGTCGTTCATTATAAACAATTTATGATTACTTAACAACATTTTTTCTCATTGCTTTTAGATTTCGTGTTATAACTCAGTTTAATGAATAAGAATGTAGATTTTGATACTTAAAGAGCACTTTTGTTTGTAACTTAAAAATAGCAATGAATGGATTGAAATCGTTGTTGCATAATGTTTTTATGGTTTGTTATCAACAATTAATCTTGATAAAATATTCCTTCATCGATTTTAATTTTCAAGTTAAAAGAAATTTTATGATCTAAACAGTCGTTTTCNTTTCAATCTAACAAATTATATATTTATACTTAGCAGTAACACAATAATTTACCAACAAAAGCCAACTTTATATCCCACCATTATGGAGAAGGGTGAAAACTCTACTCGGGAAAACTTTACGACGTCGTGTTGAATGTAAATCTAAAACTATGTAGGCAAATATCCGGGGTTCGTATAATATTTCCACTACCGAGGATGAAGAAGACAACAACGGCAGCGTAACAGTGTGTCTTCACAGATTCATGGCTCAGCGCAATTAAGAAACTCTTAAACCGGAGAAGTTGCGTTGACTCGTCTCGAGTGTAACAAACAGTTGGATGATTGTTAGGGATGTCTCTTAATTATTTGCGTACTTTCAGCTAATTGTTGTGTTTGAATCAAAAATCTTTTATTTAATTCGAAATTGTAATGTAAAATATTATTACATGTGAAATAATCTCCTTATGATAATAGTAGGACTTTTAATCTGAAAATTTTAATCCACATCATCATTCTCCTCTTTGACCGAAACCTTTCAGCAAACGTATTAAAACTTTTGAAACTAATGTTCCCCCAAAATTATAATACAAAGGGGTTTTGCGATGTATGGGATATTTCAGATTAGTTTAAAGTTTTAAAATTTTTGGGATTTGCATTTTATTGGGGTTAAAAAAGGTTCAGTTTCTTTATTAACATTTTATAACAAGATGACCTAAAAATGTTCCCTTTAATAATGTGTTTTTTATGAAGAAAACACACCTTCTTAATGTTGCGGCATTTTTAAAGTAGTAGTTGCAGTGTAGGGCATAATTGTGATTGATAAGTTTTTAATAGCTCCCAACAAGGGGTATTTTTCCTCAACGAACGAAGTGTGTAAGGTAGAATTTCTTTTTTAACTCGTTTGTGTAAAACAAAATGACTACATTAAAAATAAATTCATAATTTAGAAAAACAGTTTTAACTCTAATTTAATTCATAATTAAAAACAACTTAATCTTCATGTTAGAATTTGCTATTTGTAAACTCATTCGAAAATAAAATTGTTAATAATCGCCAGGAGTGAAGTAGTTCAACTATAACCCGTTATAAATCCAAATTATTAAAAAATAGTAATGAATGGATTGAAATTATTGTTGCAGTATGTTTTTATGGTTCTTTATCAACAAATAATCTTAATAAAATTTCCGTTCAGCGATTTTTAATTTCAAGTTAAAAGAAATTTTATGATCTAATAGGTCTTTTTCGAGATTTAGTGATATTTTGAAATGTAATACAAAAATTGTTAATGTAATCATGGATATGATTATGGATCATGTTTATATGGTTCGTTATCAACAATTAATCTTGATAAAATACCCCTTCATCGATTTTATTTTTCAAGTTAAAAGAAATTTGATGATCTAAATAGTCGTTTTCGAGACTTAGTGATATTTTGGAATATAACTCAAAAATTATTAAAGTAATCATGGATGAGATTATAGATCATGTTTATATGATTCATTATAAACAATTTATGATTAACAACATATTTTCTCATGGCTTGTAGTTTTCGAGTTATAACTCAGTTTAATGAATAAGAATGTAGATTTTGATAGTTAAAGAGCACTTTGGTTTGTAACTTAAAAGTAGCAATGAATGGATTGAAATCGTTGTTGCATAATGTTTTTATGGTTTATTATCAACAATTAATCTTGATAAAATATCCCTTCATCGATTTTAATTTTTTAAGTTAAAAGAAATTTGATGGTCTAAAAGTTGTTTTTGAGATTTAGTGATATTTTGGAATATAACTCAAAAATTATTAAAGTAATCATGGATATGATTATGGATCATGTTTATATGGTTCATGATAAACAATTTATGATTAACAACATTTTTTCTCTTTGCTTTTAGATTTCGTGTTATAACTCAGTTTAATGAATAAGAATGTAGATTTTGATAGTTAAAGAGTACTTTGGTTTGTAACTTAAAAATAGCAATGAATGGATTGAAATCGTTGTTGCATAATGTTTTTATGGTTTATTATCAACAATTAATCTTGATAAAATATCCCTTCATCGATTTTAATTTTCAAGTTAAAAGAAATTTGAAGATCTAAACAGTCGTTTTCGAGATTTAGCGATATTTTGGAATATAACTCATAAATTATTAAAGTAATCATGGATATGATTATGGATCATGTTTATATGGTTCATTATAAACAATTTATGATTAACAACATTTTTTCTCATTGCATTTAGATTTCCTGTTATAAATCAGTTTAATGAATAAGAATGTAGATTTTGATAGTTAAAGAGCACTTTGGTTTGTAACTCAAAAATAGCAATGAATGGATTGAAATCGTTGTTGCATAATGTTTTTATGGTTTGTTATCAACAATTAATTTTAATTAAACATTCCTTCATCGATTTTAATTTTCAAGTTAAAAGAAATTTGATGATCTAAATAGTCGTTTTCGAGATTTAGTGATATTTTGGAATATAACTCAAAAATTATTAAAGTAATGATGGATATGATTATGGATCATGTTTATATAGTTCATTATAAACAATTTATGATTAACAACATATTTTCTCATGGCTTGTAGTTTTCGAGTTATAACTCAGTTTAATGCATAAGAATGTAGATTTTGATAGTTAAAAAGTACTTTGGTTTGTAACTTAAAAATAGCAATGAATGGATTGAAATCATTGTTGTATAATGTTTTTATGATTCGTTATCAACAATTAATCTTAATAAAATATCCCCTCATCCATTTTAATTTTCAAGTTAAGAGAAATTTTATGATCTAAATAGTCGTTTTCGAGATTTAGTGATATTTTAGAATGGAACTCAAAAATTATTAAAGTAATCATGGATATGATTATGGATCATGTTTATATGGTTCGTTATCAACAATTAATCTTAATAAAATTTCCCTTCATCGATTTTAATTTCCAAGTTAAATGAAATTTTATGATCTAAATACTCGTTTTCGAGATTTAGTGATATTTTGGAATATAACTTAAAAATTATTAAAGTAATCATGGATGTGATTATGGAACATGTTTATATGGTTCATTATAAACAATTTATGATTAACAACATTTTTTCCCATGGTTTTTAGATTTCGAATTATAACTCAGTTTAATGAATAAGAATGTAGATTTTGATAGTTAAAAAGCACTTTGGTTTGTAATTTAAAAATAGGAATAAATGTACTGAAATCGTTGTTGCATAATGTTATTATGGTGAATTAATCTTAATAAAATATCCGTTCATCGATTTGAATTTTCAAGTTAAAAGAAATTTTATGATCTAATAGGTCGTGTTCGAAATTTTGTGATATTTTGGAATATAACTCAAAAATTATTAAAGTAATCATGGATATGATTATGGATCGTGTTTATATGGTTCATTATCAACAATTAATCTTAATAAAATTTCCCTTCATCGATTTTAATTTCCAAGTTAAATGAAATATTAATATCTAATTAGTCGTTCTAGATTTAGGGATATTTTGGAATATAACTCAAAAATTATTAAAATAATGATGGATATGATTATGGACCAGGTTTATATGGTTCATTATAAACAATTTAAGATTAACAACATTTTTTCCCATGGCTTTTAGATTTCGAGTTATAACTCAGTTTAATGAATAAAAATATAAATTTTGATAATTAAGGAACTTTTTGGGTTATAACTAAAAAATAGCAATGAACAGATTGAAATCGTTGATGCATTATGTTTTTATGATTCTTTATCAATAATTAATTTTAATAAAATTTCCCTTCATCGATTTTAATTTCCAAGTTAAGAGACATTTAACATCTAAATAGTCGTTTTCAAGATTTGGGGATATTTTGTACTATAACTTAAGAATGATCAGAATAACGACGAATTTGATTATAAACTATGTTTTTATACTTCTTTATTAACAACATTCATTGCTAGGTGATGTTATTAACCATAATTAATGCAAAAAATAAATAAATTGTTTAAAATCGTTGATGATAAGATTGGAATAAACCTTAATAATAGAAACTTTCGGATCAAAAGTAAATCGATAAACCCCCTTGAAAAGTGTAATCGTATGGAAATTAGATAGGACTACGTCGTTTCAATATTAAATACGCATTAAAGCCTCACTTTAGCTTGGAAAAGTCGCGATTCGAGAGTTGGAAGGGTGCCGCAATCGAATCGACGCGGGGTGGCTGCCTTTAAAATCTTTAAATCCCTCCCCGAAAATGTTCGTTCACATTAAATAATCTCTTTTCCCTCCATCCTTTGAATAAAACTTTCCTTTTAATAAACACGTCGCACGATGTGAAATTACACATTTTAATCCCCAAATATTTCATTATCATTTTAACGACAACATTAACACTTTATGCTGAAACACTTTCTGTTGGGAATGTCTTAAAGTTTTAATGATTGCGATAAATGTTGATGTGTGATAAGTGTTGGTGTCTTAAGTTTGGTGAAGTTGGTGAGGGGGAGGATTTGAATGAGTGTGTGTGTGTGGTGGCGAAGGAAGGGATGCAAATTTGATAACAAGGACGATTTTGGAATGGCAAGTAGCTTGGGTTTAGGACTAATCCCTTGAAATTGAATGAAACCTGCGCATTTACCAAAGCAGGGGGAACTAGAAAAATGGTTTTGATTAAATTAGGGGAAGGAAATTTTCCGCTGACTGCGCTTATCGATGGTAATCATAACTACATTTTGTGGCAAAAATTACTTACTATCCAACCACTTTGAGTCGTATTTCAAAGTTCTTTTAAAGGTGAATTCTTTGCGACCGGTAGTGAGATTGTGAAGATCCGTTCTGAAAATAACGGTGTCTGCTTTCGTGAATTCGGCGTTCGTTCCGGAATAAAGTCCCGGCAAATCACCCGGATTTCCGTTCTCGACCCATACGGCCGTCGAATTGTCAGTCGGGTCGTAAGGACACTTTGCTATTCCCATACCGATCCCAGGTACGAAGGTGTTTCGGCTTAAATGCGTCAAATTCGCCTGAAAATATAAAACAACAACATCAGTAATGTGTATAACGTTAACATAATATTTGGGTCGTTGCATAAACACCGGTTAAGGGAACGTTTGACGTGAAAGTTTTATATTGTAACTACTAAAACTGATGGAGAAAGACGTAATAAATAAAAACATTCGTAATGCATCAAGAAATCATGATCCGTACTTATTTCATATTTATCTATCACCAGTTTCTAGTGATATAGCATAAATCGCGAATTGTCAAAATTGGGCGATGTTTCTTAATATAACACAACAAACTATTAATATAAGATTTTAAAAAATATACCACGTCATCCACCCCAGCAATCAAGTAAGAGGTGGAAGCACAATAATTATAAGAGAAAATATCGAACACCACGAAGAAGTTCCCTGCAAAAGGAGGAAATACAGATGTGTGTAGTTGGGGTGAAGACAGTTGCAGCAGCATATTTTCCGCCGAGGCACAACAACAAGAAAGAAGATTGTAAAAGCTATTTACACCATCTTGGAAACAAATTTCTCTTGGGTGGTGATTTTAATGCAAAAAAACACAGAATGGGGATCAGAAGTCGCAACCACAAAAGGGAAAGAACTACTGAAAGCCATTCAAGAGATTGAAGCTAATTATTATTCAACAGGAAACCCAACCTACTGGCCAACTGAAGCGGATAAGAGACTTGATTTATTAGACTTCTTTATATCAAAGAAATTTTCACCCAATTTTCTGAAAGTGCATGATAACTTCTCCACTGCTTCTGATCATACAGCAGTGGTACTGACTTTAAGTGAAAAGATAATTGAAAAGGAAAGAAAACCAACTCTGACGAATGGTACAAAGGATAGGGAAAGCTTTAGATTAGAACTTGAAGGAAAAATGCGGTTGAGCGTTCAACTGAACACTAAAGAACAACTGGAAGATGAAGTGGAAAATTTTGTATCAGATATTCAGCGTGCAACATGATATAACACAAAAGAATTGAAACGTAAAACTGCTGGCAACAATTACCCTCAAGAAATTGAAAAATTAGTTGCAGAAAAGAGAAAAGCTAGAAGAACATGGCATCAGACAAGACATCCATTCGATAAAAGTAGATTCAATAATCTGACACAACAATTAAAACGAGAAATAAAGAAGACAAAGAAAGAATCGGTCAAGAAATACCTATTCATTATGGAGAGCAATAAGAAAGCTCAAACGTCCAATTACTCAAAATCCATCTCTCAGAACTGATAATGGAACGTGGGCAAGAACTAATAAACAAAAAGCAGAATTATTTGCAAACCATTAACCATTATATAAGTTCCGATAGTGCAGTGATCAAAGAATGTGTTAATATTAATGAACGTATAAAACATGNAAATAGTCGTTTTCGAGATTTAGTGATATTTTGGAATATAACTCAAAAATTATTAAAGTAATCATGGATATGATTATGGATCATGTTTATATGGTTCATTATCAACAATTAATCTTAATAAAATTTCCTTTCATCGATTTTAATTTCCAAGTTAAATGAAATATTAATATCTAATTAGTCGTTCTAGATTTAGGGATATTTTGGAATATAACTCAAAAATTATTAAAATAATGATGGATATGATTATGGACCAGGTTTATATGGTTCATTATAAACAATTTAAGATTAACAACATTTTTTCCCATGGCTTTTAGATTTCGAGTTATAACTCAGTTTAATGAATAAAAATATAAATTTTGATAATTAAGGAACTTTTTGGGTTATAACTAAAAAATAGCAATGAACAGATTGAAATCGTTGATGCATTATGTTTTTATGATTCTTTATCAATAATTAATTTTAATAAAATTTCCCTTCATCGATTTTAATTTCCAAGTTAAGAGACATTTAACATCTAAATAGTCGTTTTCAAGATTTGGGGATATTTTGTACTATAACTTAAGAATGATCAGAATAACGACGAATTTGATTATAAACTATGTTTTTATACTTCTTTATTAACAACATTCATTGCTAGGTGATGTTATTAACCATAATTAATGCAAAAAATAAATAAATTGTTTAAAATCGTTGATGATAAGATTGGAATAAACCTTAATAATAGAAACTTTCGGATCAAAAGTAAATCGATAAACCCCCTTGAAAAGTGTAATCGTATGGAAATTAGATAGGACTACGTCGTTTCAATATTAAATACGCATTAAAGCCTCACTTTAGCTTGGAAAAGTCGCGATTCGAGAGTTGGAAGGGTGCCGCAATCGAATCGACGCGGGGTGGCTGCCTTTAAAATCTTTAAATCCCTCCCCGAAAATGTTCGTTCACATTAAATAATCTCTTTTCCCTCCATCCTTTGAATAAAACTTTCCTTTTAATAAACACGTCGCACGATGTGAAATTACACATTTTAATCCCCAAATATTTCATTATCATTTTAACGACAACATTAACACTTTATGCTGAAACACTTTCTGTTGGGAATGTCTTAAAGTTTTAATGATTGCGATAAATGTTGATGTGTGATAAGTGTTGGTGTCTTAAGTTTGGTGAAGTTGGTGAGGGGGAGGATTTGAATGAGTGTGTGTGTGTGGTGGCGAAGGAAGGGATGCAAATTTGATAACAAGGACGATTTTGGAATGGCAAGTAGCTTGGGTTTAGGACTAATCCCTTGAAATTGAATGAAACCTGCGCATTTACCAAAGCAGGGGGAACTAGAAAAATGGTTTTGATTAAATTAGGGGAAGGAAATTTTCCGCTGACTGCGCTTATCGATGGTAATCATAACTACATTTTGTGGCAAAAATTACTTACTATCCAACCACTTTGAGTCGTATTTCAAAGTTCTTTTAAAGGTGAATTCTTTGCGACCGGTAGTGAGATTGTGAAGATCCGTTCTGAAAATAACGGTGTCTGCTTTCGTGAATTCGGCGTTCGTTCCGGAATAAAGTCCCGGCAAATCACCCGGATTTCCGTTCTCGACCCATACGGCCGTCGAATTGTCAGTCGGGTCGTAAGGACACTTTGCTATTCCCATACCGATCCCAGGTACGAAGGTGTTTCGGCTTAAATGCGTCAAATTCGCCTGAAAATATAAAACAACAACATCAGTAATGTGTATAACGTTAACATAATATTTGGGTCGTTGCATAAACACCGGTTAAGGGAACGTTTGACGTGAAAGTTTTATATTGTAACTACTAAAACTGATGGAGAAAGACGTAATAAATAAAAACATTCGTAATGCATCAAGAAATCATGATCCGTACTTATTTCATATTTATCTATCACCAGTTTCTAGTGATATAGCATAAATCGCGAATTGTCAAAATTGGGCGATGTTTCTTAATATAACACAACAAACTATTAATATAAGATTTTAAAAAATATACCACGTCATCCACCCCAGCAATCAAGTAAGAGGTGGAAGCACAATAATTATAAGAGAAAATATCGAACACCACGAAGAAGTTCCCTGCAAAAGGAGGAAATACAGATGTGTGTAGTTGGGGTGAAGACAGTTGCAGCAGCATATTTTCCGCCGAGGCACAACAACAAGAAAGAAGATTGTAAAAGCTATTTACACCATCTTGGAAACAAATTTCTCTTGGGTGGTGATTTTAATGCAAAAAAACACAGAATGGGGATCAGAAGTCGCAACCACAAAAGGGAAAGAACTACTGAAAGCCATTCAAGAGATTGAAGCTAATTATTATTCAACAGGAAACCCAACCTACTGGCCAACTGAAGCGGATAAGAGACTTGATTTATTAGACTTCTTTATATCAAAGAAATTTTCACCCAATTTTCTGAAAGTGCATGATAACTTCTCCACTGCTTCTGATCATACAGCAGTGGTACTGACTTTAAGTGAAAAGATAATTGAAAAGGAAAGAAAACCAACTCTGACGAATGGTACAAAGGATAGGGAAAGCTTTAGATTAGAACTTGAAGGAAAAATGCGGTTGAGCGTTCAACTGAACACTAAAGAACAACTGGAAGATGAAGTGGAAAATTTTGTATCAGATATTCAGCGTGCAACATGATATAACACAAAAGAATTGAAACGTAAAACTGCTGGCAACAATTATCCTCAAGAAATTGAAAAATTAGTTGCAGAAAAGAGAAAAGCTAGAAGAACATGGCATCAGACAAGACATCCATTCGATAAAAGTAGATTCAATAATCTGACACAACAATTAAAACGAGAAATAAAGAAGATAAAGAAAGAATCGGTCAAGAAATACCTATTCATTATGGAGAGCAATAAGAAAGCTCAAACGTCCAATTACTCAAAATCCATCTCTCAGAACTGATAATGGAACGTGGGCAAGAACTAATAAACAAAAAGCAGAATTATTTGCAAACCATTAACCATTATATAAGCTCCGATAGTGCAGTGACCAAAGAATGTGTTAATATTAATGAACGTATAAAACATGTAACGCCAAATGAAGTTGCTAAAGAAATTAGGAAATATATAAGTGCAAAGAAAACACCAGGTTTTGACTTGATTACAGGAGAAATCTTAAATAACCTCCTAGAAAAGCATCTTAAAACTAACTATAAATGCAACGTTTCGTTTACGACACGTACCTAATATGTCAAAGATTGCAAAGGTAATTATGATATCTAAGCCAAAAAAATCACCATATGATGTGGCTTCATACAGACTAATTTCGACCAATCTTATTCCTGAGTATCAATTCGAATTTAGAGAAAGATATAGTACAATTGATCAAGTACACAGAATATCTGATCTAATAGAAGAAACTCTCGAAGGAAAAAAAATTTGCTCTGCTATATTTGTTGCTGTAGCCCAAGCATTCGATAAAGTATGGCATAAAGGCCTAATACATAAAATTAGTAAATTATTGCCAAAACGGTATGGATGTCTTAGAATCTTATATTACAGACCGATTATTTCGAGTCAAATACGAAAACGAATTTACTGATTTAAAAGAGATAAAAGCTGGTGTTCCACAAAGTAGTGTACTTGGGCCAATTCTGTACCTGCTATACACAAACTGTCAGAGGATAATGGTGTATCAATAGCAACATTCGCTGACGATACAGCCATAATGGCTGTGGGTGATAATATTCAAGAGGCCACAAATCCGTTCATATTAACTTTACAAACAAAAAACTTGTGGATTTACCACCAATAAAATTCATAACAAAATATCTCGGTATACACCTAGATAAAAAAGGCAATATAGCTGGTTAATTGGAAGACAATCAAAGTTATCAATAGACAATATTATTCTAATATGCAAGCATATCCTCAAACCCGTACAACTATTGGGATGCAACAAAAAATGCCATATTGAAACCATACAAAGATTCCAAAATAAAATCTTGAGAAACATCGTGAATGCGCCATGGTATGTTAGGAACAAAGATATCCTTAGGGATCTTGAGATCGCGAATGTATATAGGGAAATAAAGCGGTTTGCACAAAAACATAAATCTAGGGTTGACAACCAAGTTAATCCGAGTGTGTCTCTTCTCTTTGAAAATGAAAATGTCCAACGAAGATTAAAAAGGACTAAGCCATTTAATCTTGCCTAGTGAGTAACAGTAAATAATGAAAAATTAGAGTAAGATGCGATAGTATAATTTAATAGTGTCTTCTGAAAACCAATGTGCGACCAGAAGATTAGTCACTTTAATGTTTAGTTTTTAGTATTTAAGAATTTAATATAGATAAACTAATGGTTGGTCAATGATGACCAATCTTAGTGTTTGAAAAAAAAAGTCAAAATTAAAAAAAGACGTTATGAATAAAAAATATTCCTAATGCATCAAGAAATCATAATCCATACTTATTTCATATCTATCTATCACTAGTTTCTAGTGATATAGCATAAATCTCGAATTATCAAAATTGGACGATTTCTCTTAATAAAATCAACTCTAACGTTACTACAAAAACTGATGGAGAAAGACGTTATGAATAAAAACTATTTCTAGTACACCAAGAAATCATAATCTACACATATTTCAAATTTATCTATCACCAGTTTATAGTGATATAGCATAAATCACAAAATGTCAAAATTAGACGATTTCTCTTAATAGAATCAACTATAACGTAAGCACTAAAACTCATGAAGAAAGACGTTATGAATAAAAAATATTCCTAATGCATCCAGAAATCATAATCTATACTTATTCCATATTTATCTATCACCAGCTTCTAGTGATATTGCATAAATCACGAATTGTCAAAATTGGACGATTTCTCTTAATAAAATCAACTCTAACGTTACTACAAAAACTGATGGAGAAAGACGTTATGAATAAAAACTATTCCTAGTACACCAAGAAATCATAATCTACACATATTTCAAATTTATCTATCACCAGTTTATAGTGATATAGCATAAATCACAAAATGTCAAAATTAGACGATTTCTCTTAATAAAATCAACTATAACGTAAGTACTAAAACTCATGGAGAAAGACGTTATGAATAAAAAATATTCCTAATGCATCCAGAAATCATAATCTATACTTATAGCATATTTATCTATCACCAGCTTCTAGTGATATAGCATAAATCACGAATTGTCAAAATTGGACGATTTCTCTTAATAAACTCAACTCTAACGTTACTACAAAAACTGATGGAGAAAGACCTTCTGAATAAAAACTATTCCTAATGCATCAAAAAATCATAATCCATACTTATTTCATATTTGTCTATCACCAGCTTCTAGTGATATAGCATAAATCACGAATTGTCAAAATTGGACGATTTTCTTAATAAAACCAACTCTAACGTTACTACAAAAACTGATGGAGAAAGACGTTATGAATAAAAACTATTCCTAATGCATCAAGACATCATAATCCATACTTATTTCATATTTGTCTATCATCAGTTTCTAGTGATAAAGCATAAATCACGAATTGTCAAAATTGGACGATTTCTCTTAATAAAGTCAACTCTAACGTTACTACAAAAACTGATGGAGAAAGACCTTCTGAATAAAAACTATTCCTAACGCATCCAGAAATCATAATCCATACTTATTTCAAATTTATCTATCACCAGTTTCTAGTGATATAGCATAAATCACGACTTGTCAAAATTAGACGATTTCTCTTAATAAAATCAACGATAACGTAAGTACTAAAACTGATAGAGAAAGACGTTATGAATAAAAAATATTCGTAATGCATCCAGAAATCGTAATCTATACTTAGTGTATATTAATCTATCACCAGTTTCTAGTGATATAGCATAAATTACGACTTGTCAAAATTAGACGATTTTCTTAATAAAATCAACTATAACGTAAGTACTAAAACTGATGGAGAAAGACGTTATGAATAAAAAATAGTCCTAATGCATCAAGAAATCATAATCCGTACTTATTTCATATTTGTCAATCACTAGTTTCTAGTGATATAGCATAAATCACAAAATGTCAAAATTTGACGATTTTCTTAATAAAATCAATTATAACGTTACAACAAAAACTGATGGAGAAAGATCTTTTGAATAAAAACTATTCCTAATGAGTCAAGAAATCATGATCCATACTTATTTCATATTTGTCTATCACCAGTTTCTAGTGATACAGCATAAATCACGAATTGTCAAAATTGGACGATTTTCTTAATAAAATCTACTCTAACGTTACTACAAAAACTGATGGAGAAAAACGTTATGCATGAAAACTATTCTTAATACATCAAGAAATCATAATCCGTACTTATTTCAAATTTATCTATCAGCAGTTTCTAGTGATATAACATAAATAACGACTTATCAAAATTAGACGATTTCTCTTAATAGAATCAACTATAACGTAAGTACTAAAACTCATGAAGAAAGACGTTATGAATAAAAAATATTCCTAATGCATCCAGAAATCATAATCTATACTTATTCCATATTTATCTATCACCAGCTTCTAGTGATATTGCATAAATCACGAATTGTCAAAATTGGACGATTTCTCTTAATAAAATCAACTCTAACGTTACTACAAAAACTGATGGAGAAAGACGTTATGAATAAAAACTATTCCTAATGCATCAAGAAATCACAATCCGTACTTATTTCATATTTGTCTATCACTAGTTTCTAGTGATATAGCATAAATCACAAAATGTCAAAATTTGACGATTTTATTAATAAAATCAACTATAACGTTACTACAAAAACTGATGGAGAAAGACCTTCTGAATAAAAACTATTCCTAATGCGTCACGAAATCATAATCCATACTTATTTCATATTTGTCTATCACCAGTTTCTAGTGATATAGCATAAATCACGAATTGTCAAAATTGGACGATTTTCTTAATAAAATCAACTCTAACGTTACTACAAAAACTGATGGAGAAAGACGTTATGAATAAAAAATATTCCTAATGCATCAAGAAATCATAATCCATACTTATTTCATATTTATCTATCACCAGTTTCTAGTGATATAGCATAAATCACAAAATGTCAAAATTGGACGATTTTTCTTAATAAAATCAACTATAACTTAAGTACTAAAACTGATGGAGAAAGACGTTATGAATAAAAAATATTCCTAATGCATCAAGAAATCATAATCCATACTTATTTCATATTTATCTATCACCAGTTTCTAGTGATATAGCATAAATCACGAATTGTCAAAATTGGACGATTTTCTTAATAAAATCAACTCTAACGTTACTACAAAAACTGATGGAGAAAGACGTTATGAATAAAAAATATTCCTAATGCATCAAGAAATCATAATCCATACTTATTTCATATTTACCTATCACCAGTATCTAGTGATATAGCATAAATCACGACTTGTCAAAATTAGACGATTTCTCTTAATAGAATCAACTATAACGTAAGTACTAAAACTGATGGAGAAAGACGTTATAAATAAAAAATATTCCTAATGCATCAAGAAATCATAATGCGTTCTTATTTCATATTTATTTAACACCAGTTTCTAGTAATATAGCATAAATCACAAAACGTCAAAACCTTTACTTTTTACGTTTTGTTGTAAGTAAACAAAACGTAACCTGACGGATTAAACGCAAAATAAATCTCTATGTGCATCTAAATCTCTCAACACTAGCCTAGGGCTACCAAAAAGGGGTTACCAAAACGAGGATACCAAAAGGGGGGTTGCCCCTTTAGGTTGGTCGAAAAGGCCATCGAAACGATCCTCCTGCAAGAGAGATAGGTACATAGAGAACGAAGTCCTGAACCTAAACCGAAACAAAAACAACCCCGTTAATCAAGGAATTTCCACGCGCGCCAGACCGCCGTGAGCGTGGACTCCCTTTCCGGTGGTGGTGGTTTCTCTGCCGTTCGCCGTTTCCGGTCGTATGTACCACGGAATCCGTTTATACGGACACATGCACCATAGTCGTTTTCGGCAGCATCGGGTGTTTGTATTTGGACAGAGTATCCGGGGGTTGAAGGGGGTTGGTAAACTCACACACTTACAAATACATTTGCACACACATTTACACATACATTTACACATACATTAGTTGAACTGCTTAGTCGACTATTTTGTTTTGGGAATCGATCGTCGTCGTTTGCCTTCTGGTCGACATAGACAGAGATAGATAGAATACGTTTCGACCTTTACCGGGGAATTGAGCTTTGTTTGCAAACGGCGTGGAGTGAAAATATTTACCCGTTCAGTTATAGACAGATTTAGCACTGTTGCCTGCTAATTGGGTACGGTTTGCTTTTGTGTTCCGGAGTACGTACGATCGAGCTTAACACCTCTACCTAGCGCGCTTTCGAATTCCTACCCGTTTTATCCGAATAAACCACGTGAAACTCAATTACCGGCAAAGTGTGTTTGAATGTATGGGTATGTAATGTACTGGGATTTTGCTATTGAAGTCAACACACTTTATTTATTCAAAAATCCATCAACGCGACATGAATGATTACAAATCTGATTGCCTAAACTGCGTATCGTGTGAAGAGTAACGTTTATGGTTAGGAAAATGAGATTTAAATCGAAAATAAAGAATGAATTTTTTTCATATCAACGTTCATTTTTGAGATATTTGCCCTAAAAGTTGTAGATTTAGCAAAAATTTTCGAAATTGTTGAATTTAAAAGGAAATATCTCAAAAATGAAAGATAATATGATAAAACGTTATTCTTTATTTTCGATTTTAAATTTATTTTTCTATACGAAAACGATTTTGGAGATTCCGAAAAACATCGTCTCAATGAGTTAGGAGATAGAGAACTAAAAGTGTCCATCGTAAAACTCGCATCTTATTCGTTTTATCGATGATGCATATTAACAGTTATTTTTAAAGAAACGCCTGTAAGTTATACATATAGAAAAACGATTTTTAAATCGAAAATAAAGAATAAAATTTTTTCTTATCATCCTTTATTTTTGAGATATCATCCCCAAAAATTGTGGATTTAGCAAAATTCGTCGAAATTGTTGGATTTAAAAGGAAATATCTCAAGAACGAAAGATAATATGATAAAATGCTATTCTTTATTTTCGATTTATAATTTATTTTTTATCCGAAAACGATTTTTGAGGTTTCCAAAAACATCGTCTCAATGAGTTAGGAGATAAAGAACTAAAAGTGTCCATCGTAAAACTCGCATCTTATTGGTTTTATCGATGGTGTATATTAACACTTATTTTTAAAGAAACGCATATATGTTATACATATAGAAAAACGATTTTTAAATCGAAAATAAAGAATAAAATTTTTTCTTATCATCCTTTATTTTTGAGGTATCTTCCCGAAAAGTTGAAGATTTAGCAAAATTCGTCGAAATTGTCGGATTTAAAAGGAAATATCTCAAGAATGAAAGATAATATGATAAAAAGCTATTCTTTATTTTCGATTTTAAATTTATTTTTCTATACGAAAACGATTTTGGAGATTCCGAAAAACATCGTCTCAATGAGTTAGGAGATAGAGAACTAAAAGTGTCCATCGTAAAACTCGCATCTTATTCGTTTTATCGATGATGCATATTAACAGTTATTTTTAAAGAAACGCCTGTAAGTTATACATATAGAAAAACGATTTTTAAATCGAAAATAAAGAATAAAATTTTTTCTTATCATCCTTTATTTTTGAGATATCATCCCCAAAAATTGTGGATTTAGCAAAATTCGTCGAAATTGTTGGATTTAAAAGGAAATATCTCAAGAACGAAAGATAATATGATAAAATGCTATTCTTTATTTTCGATTTATAATTTATTTTTTATCCGAAAACGATTTTTGAGGTTTCCAAAAACATCGTCTCAATGAGTTAGGAGATAAAGAACTAAAAGTGTCCATCGTAAAACTCGCATCTTATTGGTTTTATCGATGGTGTATATTAACACTTATTTTTAAAGAAACGCATATATGTTATACATATAGAAAAACGATTTTTAAATCGAAAATAAAGAATAAAATTTTTTCTTATCATCCTTTATTTTTGAGGTATCTTCCCGAAAAGTTGAAGATTTAGCAAAATTCGTCGAAATTGTCGGATTTAAAAGGAAATATCTCAAGAATGAAAGATAATATGATAAAAAGCTATTCTTTATTTTCGATTTTAAATTTATTTTTCTATACGAAAACGATTTTGGAGATTCCGAAAAACATCGTCTCAATGAGTTAGGAGATAAAGAACTAAAAGTGTCGACAGTAAAACTCGCATCTTATTCGTTTTATCGATGGTGCGTATTAACACTTATCTTTAAAGAAACGCCTATAAGTTATACATATAGAAAAACGATTTTTAAATCGAAAATAAAGAATAAAATTTTTTCTTATCATCCTTTATTTTTGAGATATCTCCCCGGAAAGTTGTAGATTTAGCAAAATTCGTCGAAATTGTTGGATTTAAAAGGAAATATCTCAAGAATGAAAGATAATATGATAAAACGCTATTCTTTATTTTCGATTTTAAATTTATTTTTCTACACGAAAACAAATTTGGAGATTCCGAGAAACATCGTCTCAATGAGTTAGGAGATTAAGAACTAAAAGTGTCCATCGTAGAACTCGCATCTTATTTGTTTTATCGATGGTGCATATTAACACTTATCTTTAAAGAAACGCCTATCAGCTTTGTATATAGAAAAACGATTTCTAAATCGAAAATAAAGAATAACATTTTTTCATATCATCCTTTATTTTTGAGATATCTTCCCGAAAAGTTATAGATTCAGCAAAATTCGTCGAAATTGTTGGATTTAAAAGGAAATTTCTCAAGAATGAAAGATAATATGATAAAATGTTATTCTTTATTTTCGATGTTAACTTTATTCTTCTATACGAAAACGATTTTGGAGATTCCGAAAAATATCGTCTCAATGAGTTAGGAGATAAAGAACTAAAAGTGTCCATCGTAAAACTCGCATCTTATTCGTTTTATCGATGGTGCATATTAACACCTATCTTTAAAGAAACGCCTGTAAGTTATACATATAGAAAAACGATTTTTAAATCGAAAATAAAGAATAAAATTTTTTCATATCATCCTTTATTTTTGAGATACCTTCCCGAAAAGTTGCAGATTTAACAAAATTCGTCGAAATTGTTGGATTTAAAAGGAAATATCTCAAGAATGAAAGATAATATGATAAAATGCTACTCTTTATATTCGATTTTAAATTTATTTTTCTATCCGAAAAAGATTTTAGAGATTCTCAAAAAAGCCATCTCAATGAGTTAGGTTATGTAATATTTAAATTTTTATTTTTTTATAAGATATTATTTAGATTAAAAAATCTTGAAGAATGAGT